>JALGBA010003495.1:0-10704 GCA_023970755.1 Azemiops feae
AGAAAAAGGAAAAAAGGAAAAAGGAAAACAAACCAGGGAAAAAAGAAAAAAGGAAAAAGAAAAAGAAAAGAAAAAAGGAAAAAGGAAAGGTAAATTAAAAAGGAAAAAGGAACAAGAAAAGGAGGATAATTGGGGAAAAAAGAAAAAAATAATAGGAAAAAAAGGAAAATGGAAAAAAGGAAAAAAGAAAAAGAAAAAAGAAAAAAAAGAAAAAGGGAAAAAGAAAAATAATAATAAGGAAAAAGAAAAAGGAAAGAAAAAATAGGGGGGAAAGGAAAAGAAAAAAGAAAAGGGGAAAGGGAAAAAGAAAAAAGGAAAAAGAAATGAAAAAGGGTAAAAGAAAAAAGAAGGGGGGAAAAAGAAACAAGGAAAATAGAAAAAAGAAAAAGAAAAGAAAAAAAGAAAAAAAGAAAAAAGAAAAAAGAAAAAGAGGAAAAAGAAAAAGGAAAAAAGAAAAAGAAGAAATTAATAAGAAAAAAGAAAATAGGAAAAAGAAAATGAAAAACAGAAAAAAGGAAAAGTAATACAAAAAAGGAAAAAAGAAAAAAAAGGAAAATAGAAAAAATAAAAAAGGAAAAAAGAAAAAGAAAAAAGGGAAAAAGGGAAAAAAGGAAAAAGGAAAAAGGAAAACAAAGAAAGAGATTGGGGTTTGGGTCGTGGTCGTGGTCGTGGTCGGGGTTGGGGATGGGGATGGGGTGGCATCGGGATCGGGGTCAAAGTCAGGGTTGGGGTCAGGGTAGGGGTCGGGGTCAGGGTTAGGGCAGGGGTCGGGGTTGGGGATGGGGTCGGGGTGGGGGTTCATTGTCAGGGTCGAGGTTAGGTTGGGGTCGGGGGCAAAATCAGGGTGGGGTCTGGGTCAGGGTCAGGTAAAGCGGGGTGCGGTGTTCGTTTTCACGGTCGAGGTTAGGGTTGGGGTCGGGGTCGGAGTCGGGGTCAGGGTCGGGGTCAAAGTCAGGGTCGGGGTCTGTGTCAGGGTTAGGGCCGGGGTCGGGGATGGGGATGGGGTGTGGGATGGGGACGAAGTCGGGGTTGGGGTGGGGGTCGAGGTTGGGGTCGGGGACGAAGTTGGGGTCAGGGTCAGGATTAGGGTTGAGGTTAGGGTTGAGGTTGAAAAAAGTGAAAATATAAAGAAACCAAAAAATAAAGAAAAAAAATGAAATGAAAAAGAAAAAGAAAAAGAAAAAGAAAAAGAAAAAAGAAAAAAGAAAAAGAAAGGAAAAAAGGAAAAGAAATAAAGGAAAATAATAAGGAAAAGAAAATGAAATGAAAAAGAAAAAGGAAAAAAGAAATAGAAAAAAGAAAAGAAAGAAAGGAAAAAAGGAAAAAAGGAAAAAGAAAAAAGTAAAGAAAAAGAAAAAGCAAATGAAAAAAGAAAAAGCAAATGAAAAAAGAAAAAAAGAAAAAGAAATTAATAAAAAAAGAAAAAAAAAGAAAATGAAAATGAAAAACAGAAAAAAGTGAAAATATAAAGAGAAGAAAAAATAAAGGAAAAAGGAAAAAAGAAAAAAGAAAAAAGAAAGAAAGGGTCGGGGTTGGGGATGGGGTCGGGGACAGGGTCAAAATTGGGGTCGGGGTTCGTTGTCGGGGTCGGGGTGTGGGAAGGGGATGAAGTCGGGGTTGAGGTCAGGGTCGAGGTCGGGGTCGTGGATGAAGTTGGGGTCAAGGTCGGGGGTCGGGGTCGGGGTCAGGGTCAGGGTCGAAGACGGGGTCAGGGTCAGGGTTAGGGTTGGGTTTAGGGTTGAGGTTGAAAAAAGTGAAAATATAAACAAACCAAAAAATAAAGAAAAAAGAAAATGAAAAAAGAAAAAGAAAAGGGAAAAGGGAAAAGGGAAAAAGGGAAAAGGAAAAAGGTATAAGAAACAAATAAGGGAAAAAGAAAAAAGAAGAGCGGGAAAAAAGAAAAAGAAAATGAAATGAAAAAAGAAAAAAGAAAAAGGAAAATAGAAAAAAGAAAAAAGAAAAAAGAAAAAGAAAGGAAAAAAGGAAAGTAATAAGGAAAAGAAAATGAAATGAAAAAAGAAAAAGAAAAAAGGAAAATAGAAAAAAGAAAAAAAAGAAAAAAAGAAAAAAGGAAAAAGAAAAAGAGGAAAAAGAAAAAGGGAAAAAGAAAAAGAAGAACTTAATAAGAAAAAAGAAAATAGGAAAAAGATAAATGAAAAACAGAGAAAAGGAAAAGTAATACAAAAAAGGAAAAAATAAAAAAAATAAAATAGAAAAAATAAAAAAGGAATAAGAAAAAGAAAAAGAAGAAAAAAGAAAAGGAAAAAAGAAAAAGAAAAAAGGGAAAAAGGGAAAAAAGGAAAAAGAAGAAATTAATAATAAAAAAGAAGAAAGGAAAAATATGAAAGAGCGAAAAAGAGAAAAAGGAAAGAAGGAAAAATGAAAACAAAACCGGAAAAAGGAAAAAGGAAAAAGAAAAAGAAAAGAAAAAAGGAAAAAGGAAAGGGAAATTAAAAAGGGAAAAAGAAAAAGAAAAGGAGGATAATCGGAAAAAAAAGAAAAAAATAATAGGACAAAAAAGGAAAATGGAAAAAGAAAAAAGAAAAATAATAATAGGAAAAAAAGGAAAAGGAAAGAAAAAATAGGGGGAAAAAGGAAAGAAAAAAGAAAAAAGAAAAGGGGAAAGGGAAAAAGAAAAAAGGAAAAAGAAACGAAAAAGGGTAAAAGAAAAAAGAAGGGGGGGAAAAGAAAAAGAAAATGAAATGAAAAAAGAAAAAGAAAAAAATAAAATAAAATAGAAAAAAGAAAAAGAAAGGAAAAAAGAAAAAGAAAAAAGGAAAATAGAAAAAATGAAAAGAGGAAAAAGAAAAAGGGAAAAAGAAAAAGAAGAAATTAATAAGAAAAAAGAAAATAGGAAAAAGAAAATGAAAAACAGAAAAAAGGAAAAGTAATACAAAAAAGGAAAAAATAGAAAATAGAAAATAGAAAAAAGGAAAAAGGAAAAAAGAAAAAAGAAAAGGAAAAAAGGGAAAAAGGGAAAAAAGGAAAAAGGAAAAAGGAAAACAAAGATCGGGGTTTGGGTCGTGGTCGTGGTTGGGGATGGGGATGGCGTCGGGATCGGGGTCAAATTCAGGGTTGGGGTCAGGGTCGGGGTCTGGATCAGGGTTAGGGCAGGGTTGGGGTTGGGGATGGGGTCGGGGTTAGGGTCAAAGTCGGGGTGGGGGTTCGTGGTTGGGGTCGAGGTTAGGGTTGGGGTCGGGGTCGGGATCGGGGTCAAAGTCAGGATTGGGGTCTGGGTAAGGGTTAAGGCCGGAGTCGGGGTTGGGGATGGGGTCAGAGTCAGGGTCAAAGTTGGGGTTGGTGTTCGTTGTCTGGGTCGGGGTTAGGGTAGAGGTGTGGGACGGGGACGAAGTCAGGGTTGGGGTGGGGGTCGAGGTTGGGGTCGGGGACAAAGTTGGGGTCAGGGTCGGGGGTTGGGTTTGTGTTCGGGGTCAGGGTGGAAGACGGGGTCAGGGTCAGGATTAGGGTTGGGGTTAGGGTTGAGGTTGAAAAAAGTGAAAATATAAAGAAACCAAAAAATAAAGAAAAAAAATGAAATGAAAAAGAAAATGAAAAAAGAAAAAGAAAAAAGAAAAGGGAAAAGGGGAAAAGGAAAAAGGAAAAAAGAAAACGAAACGGAAAAAAGTAAAAGAAAAAAGAAGGGGGAGAAAGAAAAAGAAAATCAAATGAAAAAAGAAAAAGAAAAAAGAAAAAGAAAAAGAAAGGAATAAATAAAAAGAAAAAGAGGAAAATAGAAAAAAGAAAAAGAAAGGAAAAAAAAGAAAAAAAAGACAATAGAAAAAAGAAAAAGAGGAAAAAGAAAAAGGAAAATAGAGAAAGAAGAAATTAATAAGAAAAAAGAAAATAGGAAAAAGAAAATGAAAAACAGAAAAAAGGAAAAGTAATACAAAAAAGGAAAAAATAAAAAAAGGAAAATAGAAAAAATAAAAAAGGAATAAGAAAAAGAAAAAGAAGAAAAAAGAAAAGGAAAAAAGAAAAAAGAAAAAAGGGAAAAAGGGAAAAAAGGAAAAAAAAACAAAGAAAAAGAAAATGAAAAAAGAAAAAAGAAAAAGAAGAAAGTAATAATAAAAAAAGAAAAAAGTGAAAATATAAAGAGAAGAAAAAAGAAAAAAAAGGAAAAAAGAAAAAAAAAGAAGAAAGGAAAAATATGAAAGAGCGAAAAAGAGAAAAAGCAAAAAAGGAAAAATGAAAACAAAACAGGGAAGAAAGGAAAAAGGAAAAAGAAAAAGAAAAAAAAGGAAAAAGGAAAGGTAAACTAAAAAGGGAAAAAGAAAAAGAAAAGGAGGATAACCGGGGAAAAAAAGAAAAAAATAACAGGAAAAAAAAAGGAAAATGGAAAAAAGGAAAAAAGAAAAAAGAAAAAAAAGAAAAAGGGAAAAAGAAAAAAGAAAAATAACAATAGGGAAAAAAAGGAAAGAAAAAATAGGGGGGGGAAAGGAAAAGAAAAAAGAAACGAAAAAGGGTAAAAGAAAAAAGAAAATGAAATGAAAAAAGAAAAAGGAAAATAGAAAAAAGAAAAAGAAAGGGAAAAAAAGAAAAAAAAGAAAATAGAAAAAATAAAAAGAGAGGAAAAAAAAGGAAAAAAGAAAAAGAAGAAATTAATAAGAAAAAAGAAAATAGGAAAAAGAAAATGAAAAACAGAAAAAAGGAAAAGTAATACAAAAAAGGAAAAAAGAAAAAAAAGGAAAATAGAAAAAATAAAAAAGGAAAAAAGAAAAAGAAAAAAGGGAAAAAGGGAAAAAAGGAAAAAGGAAAAAGGAAAACAAAGAAAGAGATTGGGGTTTGGGTCGTGGTCGTGGTCGTGGTCGGGGTTGGGGATGGGGATGGGGTGGCATCGGGATCGGGGTCAAAGTCAGGGTTGGGGTCAGGGTAGGGGTCGGGGTCAGGGTTAGGGCAGGGGTCGGGGTTGGGGATGGGGTCGGGGTGGGGGTTCATTGTCAGGGTCTGAGGTTAGGGTTGGTTCGGGGTCAAAATCATGGTCGGGGTCTGGTCAGTGTCAGGGTCAAAGTCGGGTGGGCGGTTCGTTTTCACGTTCGAGGTTAGGGTTGGGGTCGGGGTCGGAGTCGGGGTCAGGGTCGGGGTCAAAGTCAGGGTCGGGGTCTGTGTCAGGGTTAGGGCCGGGGTCGGGGATGGGGATGGGGTGTGGGATGGGGACGAAGTCGGGGTTGGGGTGGGGGTCGAGGTTGGGGTCGGGGACGAAGTTGGGGTCAGGGTCAGGATTAGGGTTGAGGTTAGGGTTGAGGTTGAAAAAAGTGAAAATATAAAGAAACCAAAAAATAAAGAAAAAAAATGAAATGAAAAAGAAAAAGAAAAAGAAAAAGAAAAAGAAAAAAGAAAAAAGAAAAAGAAAGGAAAAAAGGAAAAGAAATAAAGGAAAATAATAAGGAAAAGAAAATGAAATGAAAAAGAAAAAGGAAAAAAGAAATAGAAAAAAGAAAAGAAAGAAAGGAAAAAAGGAAAAAAGGAAAAAGAAAAAAGTAAAGAAAAAGAAAAAGCAAATGAAAAAAGAAAAAGCAAATGAAAAAAGAAAAAAAGAAAAAGAAATTAATAAAAAAAGAAAAAAAAAGAAAATGAAAATGAAAAACAGAAAAAAGTGAAAATATAAAGAGAAGAAAAAATAAAGGAAAAAGGAAAAAAGAAAAAAGAAAAAAGAAAGAAAGGGTCGGGGTTGGGGATGGGGTCGGGGACAGGGTCAAAATTGGGGTCGGGGTTCGTTGTCGGGGTCGGGGTGTGGGAAGGGGATGAAGTCGGGGTTGAGGTCAGGGTCGAGGTCGGGGTCGTGGATGAAGTTGGGGTCAAGGTCGGGGGTCGGGGTCGGGGTCAGGGTCAGGGTCGAAGACGGGGTCAGGGTCAGGGTTAGGGTTGGGTTTAGGGTTGAGGTTGAAAAAAGTGAAAATATAAACAAACCAAAAAATAAAGAAAAAAGAAAATGAAAAAAGAAAAAGAAAAGGGAAAAGGGAAAAGGGAAAAAGGGAAAAGGAAAAAGGTATAAGAAACAAATAAGGGAAAAAGAAAAAAGAAGAGCGGGAAAAAAGAAAAAGAAAATGAAATGAAAAAAGAAAAAAGAAAAAGGAAAATAGAAAAAAGAAAAAAGAAAAAAGAAAAAGAAAGGAAAAAAGGAAAGTAATAAGGAAAAGAAAATGAAATGAAAAAAGAAAAAGAAAAAAGGAAAATAGAAAAAAGAAAAAAAAGAAAAAAAGAAAAAAGGAAAAAGAAAAAGAGGAAAAAGAAAAAGGGAAAAAGAAAAAGAAGAACTTAATAAGAAAAAAGAAAATAGGAAAAAGAAAATGAAAAACAGAGAAAAGGAAAAGTAATACAAAAAAGGAAAAAATAAAAAAAATAAAATAGAAAAAATAAAAAAGGAATAAGAAAAAGAAAAAGAAGAAAAAAGAAAAGGAAAAAAGAAAAAGAAAAAAGGGAAAAAGGGAAAAAAGGAAAAAGAAGAAATTAATAATAAAAAAGAAGAAAGGAAAAATATGAAAGAGCGAAAAAGAGAAAAAGGAAAGAAGGAAAAATGAAAACAAAACCGGAAAAAGGAAAAAGGAAAAAGAAAAAGAAAAGAAAAAAGGAAAAAGGAAAGGTAAACTAAAAAGGAAGAAAAAAAAAGAAAAGGAGGATAATCGGGAAAAAAAGAAAAAAATAATAGGAAAAAAAAAGGAAAATGGAAAAAAGAAAAAAAGAAAAAGGGAAAAAGAAAAAAGAAAAATAATAATAGGAAAAAAGAAAAAGGAAAGAAAAAATAAAGGGAAAAAGAAAAAGGAAAAAAGAAAAAGAAGAAAAAAGAAAAGGAAAACAAAGAAAAAGGTCGGGGTTTGGGTCGGGGTCGGTGTTGGGATCAATTTCGGTGTCGGGGTTGGTGTTATGCTCGGGGTTAGATGGGCTCGGGGGTGGGGATGGGAGAGTGGCGTAGGGATCGGTCAAGTCAGTGTGGGGGTCGGGGTCGGGGTCAGGGTTGGGCAGGGTCGTTGGTTGGGGATGGTGGTCCGGTGGTCAGGGCAAAGTAGGGGTGTGGTGCATTGTTCGGGGGTCAGGATGTTCGGGTCGAGGTTCTGGGCAGGTACGGCCGTCGTCGGGGTGGGATGGGATGGGGTTCAGGGTACAGGGTCAAAGTTGGGGTCGGGGTTCGTTGTCGGGCTTCGGATTAGGCTCGAGTTGTGGGACGGGGACGAAGTCGGGGTTGGGGTTGGGGTCGAGGTCGGGGACGAAGTTGGGGTCAGGGTCGGGGGTGGGGTTCGTGTTCGGGGTCAGGGTGGAAGACGGTGTCAGGGTCAGGGTTAGGGTTGGGGTTCGGGTTGAGGTTGAAAAAAGCGAAAATATAAAGAAACCAAAAAATAAACAAAAAAATGAAATTAAAAGAAAAAGAAAAAAGAAAAAAGAAAATGAAAAAAGAAAAAGAAAAAGAAAAAAGAAAAAGGAAAATAGAAAAAAGAAAAAGAAAGGAAAAAAGAAAAAGAAAAAAAGGAAAATAATAAGGAAAAGAAAATGAAATGAAAAAGATAAAGGAAAAAAGAAATAGAAAAAAGAATAAAAAGAAAGAAAAAAAGAAAATGAAAAGAAAAAAGAAAAAGAAAAAGAGAAAAAGGAAAAAGAAAAGAAAAAGAAAAAGCAAATGAAAAAAGAAAAAAAGAAGAAATTAATAATAAAAAAAGAAAAAAGTGAAAATATAAAGAGAAGAAAAAATAAAGAAAAAAGGATAAAAGAAAAAAGAAGAAAGATAAAATATGAAAAAGCAAAAAAGAGAAAAAGGAAAAAAGGAAAAATAAAAACAAAACAGGGAAAAAGGGAAAAAGAAAAAAAAGAAAAGAAAAAGAAAAAGAAAAAAGAAAAAAGAAAAAGAAAAAAGAAAAAAGAAAAGGGAAAAGGGAAAAAGGAAAAAGGAAAAAGGAAAAAGGAATAAGAAACAAAAAAGGGAAAAAGAAAAAAGAAGAGGGCGGAAAAAGAAAAAGGAAAAAAAATGAAAAAAGAAAAAAAAATAGAAAAAAGAAAAAAAAATAGAAAAAAGAAAAAAGAAAAAAGAAAAAAGAAAAAGAAAGGAAAAAAGGAAAAGAAAAAAAGGAAAGTAATAAGGAAAAGAAAATGAAATGAAAAAGAAAAAGGAAAAAAGAAAGAAAGAAAGAAAGAAAAAAGAAAATGAAAAGAAAAAAGAAAAAGAAAAAAGGAAAAAAGAAGAAAAAAAGAAGAAGAAAAGAAAAAAAGAAAAGAAGAAAAAGAAGAAATTAATAAGAAAAAAGAAAATAGGAAAAAGAAAATGAAAAACAGAAAAAAGGAAAAAAGGGAAAAAAAGAAAATAGAAAAAAGGAAAAAGGAAAAAAGAAGGAAAAAGGGAAAAAGGGAAAAAAGGAAAAAGAAAAAAGGAAAACAAAGAAAAAGATCGGGGTTTGGGTCGGGGTCCGGGTTGGGGATGGCGTCGGGATCGGGGTCAAAGTCAGGGTTGGGGTCAGGGTCGCGGTCGGGGTCAGGGTTAGGGCAGGGGTCAGGGTTGGGGGTGGGGTCGGGGTCAGGTCAGGGGCAAGTTCGTGGTGGGGTCATTGTCTGGGTCGAGGTTAGGGTTGGGTCGGGGTAAGTCAGGGTCGGGGGCTGGGGTCAGGAATAGGTCCATAGGTCGGGTTGGGATGGGGTCGGTGTCAGGGTCAAAGTGGGGTGGGGGTTTGTTGTCTCGGATCGAGGTTAGTGTTGGGGTCGGGGTCGTGATCGGGTCAAAGTCAGGGTTGTGGTCTGGGTCACGGTTTAATGCCGGGTCGGGTTTGGGATGGGGTCAGGGTCAGGGTCAAAGTTCAGGTCGGTGTTCGTTGTCGGGGTCGGGGTAAGGGTAGGGGTGTGGGATGGGGACGAAGTCGGGGTTGGGGTGGGGGTCGAGGTTGGGGTCGGGGACAAAGTTGGGGTCAGGGTCGGGGGTCGGGTTCGTGTTCGGGGTCAGGGTCAGGATTAGGGTTGGGGTTAGGGTTGATGTTGAAAAAAATGAAAATATAAATAAACCAAAAAATAAAGAAAAAAAATGAAATGAAAAAGAAAAAGAAAAAGAAAAAAGAAAAGAAAAAAAGAAAAAGAAAAAAGAAAAAGAAAAAAGAAAAAGAAAAAAGAAAAATAATAATACGAAAAAAGAAAAAGGAAAGAAAAAATAGGGGAAAAAAGAAAAAAGAAAAGGGAAAAGGGAAAAAGAAAAAAGGAAAAAGAAACGGAAAAGGGTAAAAGAAAAAAGAAGGGGGGAAAAAGAAAAAGAAAATGAAATGAAAAAAGAAAAAAGAGGAAGAAAGGAAAAAGAAAAAGGAAAAAAGAAAAAGAAGAAATTAATAAGAAAAAAGAAAATAGGAAAGGTAAATTAAAAAGGGAAAAAGAAAAAGAAAAGGAGGATAATCGGGGAAAAAAGAAAAAAATAATAGGAAAAAAAAAGAAAAATGGAAAAAAGGAAAAAAGAAAAAGAAAAAAGAAAAAAGAAAAAAAAGAAAAAGGGAAAAAGAAAAATAATAATAGGAAAAAAGAAAAAGGAAAGAAAAAATAAGGGAAAAAAGAAAAAAGAAAAGAGAAAAGGGTAAAAGAAAAAAGAAGGGGGAAAAAGAAAAAGAAAATGAAATGCAAAAAGAAAAAGAAAAAAGGAAGAAAGAAAAAAGAAAAAAGAAAAAGAAAGGAAAAAAGAAAAAGAAAGGAAAAAGAAAAAGGAAAAAAGAAAAAGAAGAAATTAATGAAAAAAGAAAAAAGAAAAAGAAAAAAGAAAAGGGAAAAGGGAAAAAAAAGGAAAAAGGAAAAAGGAAAAAGGAAAAAGGAAAAAGGGAAAGGGAAAAGGAAAAAGGAAAAAGGAAAAAGGAAAAAGGAAAAAGGAAAAAGGAAAAAGGAAAAAGGAATAAGAAACAAAAAAGGGAAAAAGAAAAAAGAAGAGGGGGAAAAAAGAAAAAAAAATGAAATGAAAAAAGAAAAAAGAAAAGGGGAAAGGGAAAAAGAAAAAAGGAAAAGAAAAAGAAGAAAAAAGAAAAAGAAAAAGAAGAAAAAAGAAAAGGAAAAAAGAAAAAGAAAAAAGGGAAAAAGGGGGGGGGAAAGGAAAAAAGAAAAAGAAAAAAGGGAAAAAGGGGGGAAAAAAGGAAAAAAGAAAAAGAAGAAATTAATAAGAAAAAAGAAAATAGGAAAAAGAAAAAGAAAAACAGAAAAAAGGAAAAGTATTACAAAAAAGAAAAAAGAAAAAAAAGGAAAATAGAAAAAAGAAAAAAGAAAAAAGTTAAAAAGAAAAAAAGAAAAAGAAAAAAGGGAAAAAGGGAAAAAAGGAAAAAGAAAAAAGGAAAACAAAGAAAAAAAATGAATGAAACAGAAAAAGAAAAAAGAAAAAGCGGAAAAAAAAAAAGAGAAAAAGAAAAAAGAAAAGGAAAAGGGGAAAAAAAGAAAAGGGGAAAAAAGGAAAAAAAACAAGAAACTAAAAGGGAAAAAGGGAGAAAGGGGAAAAAACAAGAGGGGAAAAAGAAAAAAGAAAAAAGAAAAAAGAAAAAAGAAAAAAGAAAAAAGAAAAAAGAAAAAAGAAAAAAGAAAAAAGAAAAAAGAAAACGAAAAAGGGTAAAAGAAAAAAGAAGCGGGGGAAAAGAAAAAGAAAATGAAATGAAAAAAGCAAATGAAAAGAGAAAAAAGAAAAAAAGAAAAAGAAATAATTAATAATAAAAAAAGAAAAAAGTGAAAATGTAAAAAAGAAAAAAGAAAGAAAAAAAAGAAAAAAGAAAAAAGAAA
>JALGBA010003496.1:0-31122 GCA_023970755.1 Azemiops feae
ATTCCTTGTATGTCCAATCACACTTGGCCAATAAAGTATTCTATTCTATTCCATTCCACTCCATTCCATTCCACTCCACTCCACTCCACATGTTGTTTATCTTCATGTGCCAGTCAATGGCTGATTTGAATGCCAGTGCCAAACTTCAAGAAATACTGTAGCTTGTTTGTTTGTTTGTTTGTTTGTTTGTTTTTCACATTTCTTAACTCGGAGAGGGGCTCTGGGCAACATACAATATTATCAATAAAATCAAACATTAAAATCAGAATAATTTAGGATTAAAATTTTTAAAATTATAAAAACAACATTATAAAATTTTTAGAAGGTGAAGAATTCCAAGATGGGAGATTAACAATCGTTAATATAAGCGGGGGGTGGGGTGGGGGGTGGATGGGGTGTGAGGTTCTTACTGAATCAGCCAGCCCCATGGTTGTGTGGGTCTCTATTCCCCCCCCCAGCACACACACAAGGCTACACAGCCAAGTTTTGACCCTTTTGGAGAAAGCCAAAAGATTGGGGGCTTTCCTCACCTCTGAGGGCAAGAGGTTCCACAATGCTTTTTGGACTTATAGGATGCTCATAATTTCCCAGCTGAATCTATGGCGAAGTCTGTCTGTGTGTTGTGAGTTTTCATCATGTCTCCTGACTGCTAGTTGGTGTTCATCTTTCCTTTGTGTTCATCAATGCTTATCATTTGAAAGAAATGCTTCTTTTTAATCACGGCACTTATATTCTGAAGCAGCCTTATTTCAAAAGGAAGAATGAAAGATACGGAACACCAGCCTCTCTTCCCGAAAGATTCTGGGAAGGAATGTCTATCATATGAAACCAGATTTTGTTAGTCTATTGCTTCTTTGGTAAAGATGATTGCGCCTATTATTTTTTATTTGTTTATGAAATTGTACTGGACATTGTTATATTTTCTTGTTTCCTGTTGTAAACATCAATCTAAAAGATGAGTGCCATACAACATTAAGTACTACTACTACTACTAATAATAATAATTGGAAATGATGGCATATCACACTGGGAAAAGATAAGGTGGATGCTTGAATAGCAGAATAGCATTATCAGAATGTTATTAGGATGGGTGTATTGTAAGAACCTATTTCTTTATTATGTGACAAGCTGGTAGCATTGAGTAAATATATAAAACTGCCTTGCAAAGTCTCCAGAGGAAAATTGCATAGTTGAGTATTGGCTGTAACTCATCGTTGGTCTATTTGAATGTGTTATATCCAGAGAAACCCAACATTTTCTCTGTTGTGTATGTTCTGTAGTAAATGATGCCTGAGTACACATGCCTCCATATCTTTATTTTATTTTTGATGGCTAATATAGTTTGAGAACTGTTGTAAAACCGCAACTTATCACTTTCTTCCTACTCAAATGTTGAAAAGGAGAGTGGAGATGATTGTAAAATGAGGGACAAAATTATCTGGAATGTGCTCAGATCAATATATAAATGCTGCAAAATAGATTTTAAAAATCACCTCCATTTTTGGCATTTTTTGTCAAAAAAATTAAAAAATAAATAAATTCTCTTCATTGTGGTGAAGGCTATCATGGGAATTAGGATAGAGTTAGGACTTGATGGAAAGGTATCTCCTCCCATTTCTCACTTTAATCTGATCCCAGCATAGTTTCAGCTTTTGATTGTTCATGACTCCTGAAAAGTAACAGACTCTTGATAACAGCCAGGTATGTCTAGCCTAATGAAAAAAGAAGGGTTGGGGGGACATGATAAAAGACAGGGGATTGAAGGGCTGTCACAGAGAAGAGGGGATTGACTTATTCTCCAAACTAGCATCAGAGGGCAGGACAAGAAGCAATGAGTGAAAGACCATTAAAGGGAGATCCAACCTAAAAGGAAAAAAATTCCTGACCACAAGGAACAGTTAATCAATGGAACAACTTACCTCCCGGAGTTGTGGGTGCTCCGTCACTGGAGGTCTTCAAAAATAGACTAGACAACCAGTTGACTGGGATAGTATGAGGTCTTCTGCTTTGAGGAAGGGTTGGACTAGAACAGAGGTCCCCAACCTTTTGGGCACCAGGGACCGGTTCCATGGAGAGAGGTTTTTCTGCGGACCGGAGAGTGCGTGGTTTTGTGTACTGCCAGCATCCCACGGATGGGACTTTGCTTGTTTGTACGGACTGGTTGCTGGCATGCCGTGGCCCGGTGCTGGTCCACGGACCGGGGGTTGGGGACCCCTGGACTAGAAGACCTCTGAGGTCCCTTCCTGCCTTGTGATTGTGTGTTCTATGTTCTACACCACAGTTCAGCCTTAAGAATGACAAGTAATTTACAAAAATAAGGAAAGAAGAAGGAGTGTGGTTTTGACTGCTTTTCTCTACTGCCCTCAGGTGTGTTTGCAGCACTACACTTGCATTGAAGAGATGACAAGCAAACCAAGACATTATTGGTGTGTGGGTGTGGGTGTATGTGTGTTGTGCCTTTAAGTCCGTGTTAACTCCTGGTGATTCCTGGCGACTGCCAGGACCAGTCCCTGTAGTTTTCTTGGCAAGGTTTTTGGAAATGGTTTGCCATTGCCTCTTTCCCGGGGCTGAGGGAGATAAACTGGCCTAAGGTCAACCTTCTGACTTTATGCCTAAGACAGGACTAGAATTTATGGTCACCTGGTTTCTAGCCTGAAGCCTTAACCACTAGACCAAACTGCCTGTCTTTTAGTACAGAGCCCCCCTCCCCCCCCAGCCTTTTGGGCACCAGGGACCAGTTCCACGGAAAGAGGATTTTCCACGGACCAGACAGGGCGTGGTTTCATGGGCTGACTGCATCCAGTGAATGGGGCTTCAAACATGGCCCTTTTATGACTTGTGGACTTCAACTCCCAGAATTCCTCAGCCAGCAGCGTGCCTGGCTGAGGAATTCTGGGAGTTGAAGTCCACAAGTCATAAAAGGGCTAAGTTTGAAGACCCCTGATGTAGACCCACTCAAAGGTGGTCACGTACCTGTCTCATCACCCCAGAATAAATATTTGCGATGGTACGAACCCATGTGGAAACTTGTTTGTTCAACTTCCATTCTGTACAAAATTAGTGGAGAAAAGGGAAGATTTTCAGTTGCCCTTGATGACACGATTATGCAACTGTTTCTGCAAAGGTTATAAAACTGCAGCATGTTAATCTTCCGGGCAGAGAAAAACAGCTGCCTGTTCTTCTTCACACTATTTTTTTTTCTAGATTTATTATAGGTTTTTCTGTGCATTTTGCAAGTATGTCATTCAGTTCCTACAAGTTAAGTTTGATATTCATTACCTGGAACAACTTAGCAGCTTTCTGACAATGAACGTTGGTTATCAACTCCAACTCAATTTATTCTCTTTGGTGATACAATTTTTCTGGATTTCCGATATTAGATTAATGTATTTCCATTTTCTGTACAATCAAAATAACGATAGTGATGCGATGCAACAGTCTTAATTTCTAAACCACTGAGCCTGTTTCCATCTAAAGTCTACCCCTTTTCTAATTCCAGGCACAATATTTATTTTCTGTTAATTAAAAATAGAATAGGGTATTCTTCACAGAAGATTCATTCATCTAGCCACCACATTCTTTGAATGACAAAGGTTCTTATTTCTTACAAGAGAGAGAATTAAATACTTTTGACTTTATATCATTTTATAAATTTATTTTATATTTTTTTATCCCATCTTTATTATTTTTATGAACTTAGGGTGATAAACACACTTTCCTCCTCCTCCTCCTCCTCCTCCTCCTCCTCCTCCTCTTTTCCCCACAACAACCCTGTGAAGTGGTTATGCTCACAGAGAGTGACTGACCCAAGGTCACCCAGTTGGCTTTTATATTTAGGGCAGGATTAGAACTCACTGCCTCTTGGTGATTGGTCCAAAATCATCCAGTCGGCTTTCATGCCTAAGGCAGGACTAGAACCCATAGTCTACTGATGATTGGCTGAAGTTACCCCGCTGACTTTCATGGCTGAGGTGGGACTAGAACTCACAGTCTCCTGGTGGCTGGTCCAAAATCACCCAGCTGGCTTTCATGCCTAAGGCAGGACTAGAATTCTCAGTCTTCATAGTGATCGACCCAAAATTACCCAGCTAGCTTTCATGGCTAAGACGGGATCCAAACTCAATTTCCCACTTTCTAGCCTAGTGCCTTAATCAGTAGATCAAAGATCACTTAATCACTAGATCACTATCTATAAAACCAAGCTGGCTTTTTATATGCAAGGTTTCAAGAATTACCCTATTTAGGGCTTTCTGCTCTTCCAAGACAGCATAAATGTAACAATTATGCATTAGGAAGAAACCTGGCATCAGTTGAGTTTGTCACCTCCTTGGTGAAATCCCTATTGGGTACCCATGCCGTGTGGATTCCTTCTGCCATAAGTCTTATTACTTAGCATATTGGCTAAGATTTTTGCAAAGCTATTAATTTTAGACCAAATTATTCTTCTCCGTTTCATCATTGTCTCCCACCTCCTCACTTCTAACAAGCTATAATTACCCATTGCACTGATGGATGTAAGCTTGAACTTTGGGTTAAAGCTAGGAAGGAGGAAACATGGAAACTTTTAAGTCCTGATGCTTATTCCCTGATTAAGAGAACATGGTTTTCTTTTCATCACCTGTACTATGTCAAGTTGTAATCACAATTCCGGTGTTTTGTAACTTGCAAAGCTTTAAAGCTGATGAACAAAAGCATCATTTTGTGGAGGCATATTGTGCCAAGCCTGTGAGGAAATGTAATATTTAAGTTGGCCTGAAAAATTTACGGGATAAAAATTGGAAAGCACTTGATGTTCTCCGTACAAATTAAAAACATCTACACTTCTAACTGAAGTACTGTGCTATTTTCCTGAAGAAGTAATAAGCCCCACTTGCTTTTTCTGTGCACTTGGTATTTAATGTTTTCCTTGCCTGTGCTTGGAGACTAATTTACTCCTACGACTCTTAAACTTGATCAAAGCTTAAACAGCCCTGAAATAATAATGCCTCAGCTTGAAGCCTATTAACATTCATAACAAAATGTCCCTGAAAAGTGAAATAAATAAAGGTAGAAAACCGAAGGACATTGATAAGAAATGTTTTTCTTGACTCTGATTAGAAAGTGCAATCATTGAAAAAGGCAAACATAAAGAAATTAAGAAATGATTGTTGAAAAATGGAGTGGGTAGGGAGGAATGGAAAGGAGACAAAGAAAATATTTCAGACTTTCTGGCAATGTGAAGTTTTGAAATGTTACAGCTTGGAAAATAAAAGGCCCCTGGAAAGTAAATTTGAGGTAGGATTTGTTGAGGCATAGCAGCACACAATGATAGTTCATCGTGTGGAAATCAACAGGGAACTGTAATCTGCGATTAATTTGAAGGAAAAAGGACCAATTTGCAGTTACGACTGCATATTTCAGTCTTATGGTTTACACAAGTCACATTAAACCCATAGAAGGAGGGTATTTTGTGTGAATTTCCTCTTTGGTTCTTATTTATTTATTTATTTATTTAAATTTATATGCTGCCCATCTCACTGTCGAGCAACTCTAGGCTTGCAACATCATTAAACAGCAGTAACAATTAAACAATTAAAATGTGAACAATGAACAATAAGCTAGCTAAGAAAGGAACCAATACATAAACAGGGTGGATGTGGGCTCTTCTTCTTAGTCTGCTAACTTGGTCTATTAACCACCTCCAGAGTAGGATGTCCCCATCAGGATTCCTCCTTTATTTTGTCTGATCGCTGTATGAGAGTTTGGTTTGTCCTATTTACACTTGAACATACTGTTCAAGAATTCGAACAGCCTAACCAGCTTTGGCAAGGCATAGATACACATCATCACTGTAAGTTCATGGTGTGTTTTAACTGGGGTATTGCGTCAGAAACATAAAAAACTGAAGGCAGAAGAAGAGTAACGGTCCATCAAATCTGCCCTTTGCGTCATACATCATGGCTGACCAACCTCATTGGCAAAATTTGCACATAGAAGAGAATATTTGTAGCTCACAGTTGAACTGTTTGGTCCATGGTACTCTTTGAGTTGATAGTTTTCTTGCAGACATTTCACTACCAAACTAGGTAATGCACTGATGTTACCCAATTTGGTAATGAAACATCTGCAAGAAAACTACCAAGCAGAGAGCACCAAGGATCCCCCAAAATTTACAAAGTTACGTTAATCCTGAAGCAAACAACTCACTTTAGAATTGCATGATACTTCAAAAGAATTGTGTTGGAAGAGAAAGCAAATTCAAAATTTAGGTATCTTAAAGAGTTGAATGGATGCTAAGCAAGACACCAGAAACAGATTGTTCCATCTAGTTCCTTAGTGTCTCAGTCTTTGCTCCTTGAGAAGACCTGAGGCCTTATGAGCAATCTTGGGGGGTGTTGTGCACTCAATGCAATGGAATCCAACTAGAATTATTGTAGGAATAAGTATGGTTATAAATGTAATTTGAACAATGCTTATTCTCTGTCCAAAGAAAGCTCATTAATTTTTCTGATGAAATAAAATTGCCTTTTCAAGCCTGAGAGATAATTTAAATTTGGATGTTATGTTCAATAAACTGAATATTGTCTTTATGAACAACAGAAATGTTTTTGAGACTCATTATTAACATGAGGGAAGCATTTCATGAACTGCTTCTTTTCTGATGCGAGTAAGGACATCTGTGGGTGTTTTTAAATAGTTCAAGTTTCATACACCTGGAATTTTCTACATATTCATAAGGTTCTCATAGTAGAGAATATATATGTAGAGCTCAGGATTGAACTTTTGAGTTCTTCGTCCTCTTTGAATCTTTGAAACCATCTTAGGTATTTTGTTACCAGGCTAGGTAATGTTATCAGCACAAGGAAGAGTATGGTTTTTTTGGCTGCTTACATTCGTACATATCAGCTTGCCTGCCAATCTGGTGGACTGTGACTTCCTCTCTGCCACTTCCTTGATTAAGGTTTTGTTTCTTTCTTGATATCTGTCTGGTGCTGCCTCCTGTTCATCTGTGAATTGGCTCAGAAGAAGATGTATTCTACCTATGTGGTTTCTTCTTAGGTCTTTGGTTGTATCCTTTAAATAGTATGTAAATGGGGTTTATCTCGATGGGTCTATCGATGGCTGATTTGTCTCAGTGCTAGGCTTCCAAGAATTCCCTAGCATTTAGGGATTTGGTTTGGTCATGTGAACTGATCTGGAGATGGAGATACGATCATCAACTATTGATAGTCCTATAGATAGAGATGTAGATATGGATATGCAAGCAGTCCTCAAGTTACAATGAGACTGGAATTTCTGTCAGTGTGATGTGATTATGAAGTGCAATGTCTGATCATATTCCTTAGCAGTGGGCAGTTCCTGTTACCATAGTTAAGTGAGGATCATGGGTCATTAAGTGAGCACTTCTTTGCAATTTCCTGCCAGCTTCCAACAACCAAAGTTGGTGGGGAAGCCAGCAGGAAGTCGAAGTACCGGTGGCTTACACGTTTGTTGGCAGGCAAGTAAGCGGCGGCTGCTGGGTTGGAGATGGTGCATGAGAATGTGTGAATGGCCAGGAAGGGCACATGAGTGATGCGGGAGGCACGGGCGGACAGTGGTAGGTTTTGGCATGGCTGTTGCCGGTGCATGAGTGGTGGGGGGAGGCCCGCAGAAAAGCTTGCAAACTGTGATCACATGACCATAGGGTGCTGCAATGTCCAGAAATGCAAGCCAATTGCCACATGCCCAGATTGTGATCACATCTCTATTGGGGTGCTGGGAGAGCCAGAACTTCAAGGACCAGTTCTAACCACCAGCACCACTATCCTAACTTCAGTCACTGAAAGAGTGGTCATTAACCAAGCAGTACCAGTACACAGAGTTAGATATAAAAGAGTCAATTTGGGTTTGGATTTCAAATTATGAGGATTTAGATTGACTGGTAAAAACACCATTTTATTTTTCTTCTAGCCCAGATCTAGCCTGGTTGCTAGAGCTTTATGGGCAAAGCTGTTCGTATTATTTTTTTTGTACAGCCACGTGTTATTGACTATTTTATGCTGAGCTTTGAACTGCAGCGCTATTGGAAGGAGCACTAAAAGCTAAGAGTGCTTTTTATTTTCCACAACATTCTTACAACACAACTATTTGGAGTGTGTTTTTTTCCTTCTGCCTGGATCGTAGGGCATACATAAGTTTGCACAGGATATACATTTAAACAGCTGTTGGAAATGAACAAAACAGAGTTATCCAGAGCTGGCAAACTTAAAAAAATTTGGAGGGTGAGTTAAATAGTAATATTGCTTTCCTTTAGAAAAAATTATGACATGGTAATTGGAAGTAAATATTGAAAAGAATGTGCTGCATGTTGAAAATAGTCTTTAAGGTAGGACTCTTACCGTAGTAAAAAAAAAATGTAAATTTATGTTAATGTAAATGTAAGTTCTCTCTCTCTCTCTCTCTCTCTCTCTCTCTCTTCTCTCCTTCCCATCCCCCCCCCCCGTCCTTGTGTATGCCTGCCTATGCCTTCATAAAGTTGTTTTCATTTTAGGAAATCTTTATTTGTAAAAAAGGATTTTTAGTGCCTAATTTATTCTGCATGTCATTTGTTGGACAGAAAGCTTTCTAAAGCATGTTGGAATTAAAGTTTTTAATGGACTAAATCATTTTGTAAATTAGCCTTCTAAACATCAGTTTAGCACATAATACAAAATAAGCAAAATAGTTTGCTTTAAAACATTGAACTCAATTAACAACACTTTTAAAATGTACACAATTGTACTGGCAAGATTGCTAAAAAGCAAACAAACAAAAATATTATATTGAATAATTCCTTCTGTTTTCTGTTCTCACTGTTTGGAATATAACTAGTTTAGGAGAGGAAACGTGGAATATGAATAATAGACTTGGATTATTTTCATAGTAATTTCATTTTATCTAGGGCAGCTACAGGTTGCTTAGACATAATGAACATAATAATTGTAAAAACCACTTGGATGGATTTTCCATTTAAATAAATTATACTACAGTAGTCCTTTTAGCAGAAGAAAATCTGAGATTCAGTTGCATGCATCAAGCAAAATGGCTAAACATATAGGAATTTCCTTTCTAAAAAGTCATAGGAAATTTTTCAGCTATGTTTCTGTGTATCATCCATCTGTATTAAAAAAACTGTATTAATCAGTATTAAAAAAACTGAAATAAAAGTATCATTGTGCATGTTCCAATGAATCAATTACTGTAGACTTCAGTTACATATATTTGATAATTTGAAATAATATAAATGAAAAGAATACAGTATAAGCAAAAGAGATATAGAACATATAGAATTAATCAATCAATATTTATTCAATAATGATCAGTAAAGAACAAAAGCAGATTAAAGTAAATAAATACAATAATATTTTAATAAATAGCAAACCAAATCACATTCATTCCTCTGTTACTATGTTAATACAGTTGTTTCCTGGATAATAAATCTAAAACATTAATAGATATGAAATAAAAATAAAACTATATATCCTCTACAATTTATTAGTTAAGATGTATCAGATTTGATTCATTGCTTCACTGATATAAGACATAGGAAAAGAAAAAGATAAAAGAAAGATAAAACTCTTTGTGTCTTAAGTTGTTAAAAGTTCCCTATTTAACTTCCTAGTTAGCATCAAAATGAGCCACAGTACTCAAAAAGCAAATTAATATGCATGTCCAATATATTGCAGGGATTTGGGTTTCAAAATATGAGGATTGGTTGAAAAAATCCCCAATCTGGAACCGAAGTGGCCTTGTGGTGATTCTGAAAACATTTATATATATATATATAGTCATATACTGTGAATACTATAAATTCAAAATTTTGTGTCCCAGAGGGGTATTTTTTTGCCGGAAATCACTGTTTATTTCCAGTTTTCAGCATTGCAGACAGTGGGTTCGTTTAATGACCGTGACATTTACTTAACGACTATAACATAGATAACTACTACATTGGCTTGAGAAGCCCCAGCAAAAAAAGAGTGTAAATTGGATTGGTCACATGAACACCTGGCCTTAAAACTGTCACGATATACAGTGGAACTTCTGAGCTCCGCCACAATAATATGTTGAGGAGTATCTGCATTCTGATTTTTGGCTGCAATTGCAGCAGATCCCAAAGAACTGAGATTGCTGCTAGATTTACCTTTTCATTTATCATTAGAAACCATTAGAAACCAAAGGCACTAAATTGCTGTCTCTAGTATCATTGTCTATTAAACTTTAAAAGTGTGTTAGGTGTGAAGAAACAGGACCATGTATTAATTTCCAGTTAAGCTGATTGCCTATACCCAGGAATCTTAGCCACCTGACAGTCAGCACTAAATTGGCACTAGATAAGAGTTAATAGAGCTGAAGGGGGAGGCTGGCCTTGAATTCTTGTGGGAACATAAGGAGTCCAGGCTGATTCCTCTCTTGACTCCGCTCCTGCTTCTCCTACAAAGTGTTTGCTTTTCTCCAGGCTATTCTTATTCATGGATCTCTCCCTTGCAAATATAATAGTTGATTCTCTGTTGTTATTATTACAGGTAGTCCTCGACTTACGACCACAATTGAGCCCCAAATTTCTGTTGCTCAGTGAAATATTTGCTAAATGAATTTTGCTCCATTTTACGATCTTACTTGCCACAGCTATTAAGTGAATCACTGTAGCTGTTACATTAGTAACACAGTTAAGTGAATCTGGCTCCCTCATTGACTTTGCTTGCCAGAAGGTCACAAAAGGAGATCACATGACTCCCGGGACACTGCAGCCGTCATAAATATGAACCAGTTGCCAAGCATCCAAATTTTTAACATGTGATCATGGGGATGTTGCAACGGTTCGTAAGTGTGAAAAATGGTCAAAGGTCCATATTTTCAGTGCCATTGTAACTTTGAATGGTCACTAAATGAACTTTTATAAATCGAGGGCTACTTGTTTTATTACTATTATATCCACTTATAAACATCTAAACAGTGGAAGACTATGCTAAATATGCTGAGTTCTGTAAAATGAAACATATCTCTTAATAAGATTCTAACGCCATATAGGTCTGCACAGATAAAACCGTTTATTTAGTGACTGTTCAAAGTTACAATGGCACTCACGTTACAAAGTTACACTTACGACTGGTCCTCACACTTACAACCATTGCAGCATCCCACAGTAAGGTGATAATGTATTTACAACAGTTGCAACATCCCACGGTCATGTGATTGTCATTTGCAACCTTCCCAACTAACTTCCAACAACCAAAGTCAGTGGGTGAAGCCAGACTCGCTTAATAACCACATGATTCACTTAACAACTGCAGTGATTTGCTTAACAACCGTGGCAAAAGGTTGTAAAATTCGATGTGACTCACTTCACAAGCGCCTTGCTCAGTAACAAAAATGTTGGTCCCAATTGTGGATGTGAGTTGAGAACTACCTGTAGTTCTAGCCTAGAAATCTGCTACTGTTAGTGGATTTGATTAGATATGCTGGAGGCAAAAGGCAAAATAATTGTAATTGTGTTCTGAATGGACAAAAGACTTATTATATATTCCTGTGGCTGTCCTGCATTTTGTCTTGTTTAGGAAAGTTGCTGTACATTTCTGCATTAGCCAGTCAAATCTCCATTGTAGTCATTGTTTGGATGGTTTTCCTTTTACTCTAAAAACCATATTAGGCTTTCTGCTTGCAGTGACAATTTATCACTTTTTTTTTTCCAAAATGAACGCAAGTGCTGTCTGTACAATGACGCATATATAATGTACTTGCGATTTAATCTGGAATGAAACAATGGCTGATTAAGAAAGATAATTTGTCAATATGTCACTGTCAGGTTTGCCCCAGCGAGATTCCTAGGAAAGAAGGACCTTCGACTCCATTGGGTTGAAATGATAGGATCTTTTACTAGGAATTAGTGGTTGCAGCAAAAGCAGACTAGAACTAAAGTTCCCGTGCAAAAGGTTATAATTTTTCTCCCTTCTCCCCAGCCCTCTCCCTTTGACTAGTTCAGGGGTAGGCAACCTTGGCTCTTTTATGACTCTTGGACTTCAACTCCCAGAATTCCTGAGCCAGCATGGCTCAGCATGGAACCTCTTCCTTTCCCCTCAGCATGGCTGGCTCAGGAATTCTGGGAGTTGAAGTCCACGAGTCATAAAAGAGCCAAGGTTGCCTACCGCTGGCCTAGTTCATCTTCGACCAATGCTGTGCTGAGGAGGTGAGTGTTTTGGGAACCGTTCGAATGTTTGCTGCCTCTTGGTACAATTCGCGTTCCTTTCTGAGGCTCCGTAGCCTTGCAGGCTGGAACAGGCTGATTCTCACACCTCTGTTTTCCGTCAAGCCTGTCACACACACACTCCAGGTCATCTCTATATGCCAGTTCCTCTCCCTCAGCGCGCCCCCCCCCAAAAAAAATTGATGGCAGATGCAACAATTTGGATATTTATTGATTAGTGACTTTAAGCTGGATACCTTTTTTAAATATATTTGAAACATCATTTATTATTTTAAAATGTACATAAATACATACATACAGGGAAGGAGGGAGGAAATGAAAAAAAAAACACTAAAGTTTAGCAGTATATGAATGACTTCTGACCTTCTTTTCAACAGATAATTATTATTTCCCTTCTTCTTATTAGATATTATACCAATCCATTCAGACTATGATTGAATCAACATCTTTCTTAATCTTCAAATCCGTAAATCTTCATTGCATTTCTTTGTGTTTTTATTAAAAAGTCCATCTGAGATTCCAGTTTTTCAGAAATATATTTTTTTCTCTGACCAAATTGTGTTGACCATTTCTGTGAATTCTGACATTTTCACAATCCATTCCAGCACTGTGGGAATTTCATTAACATTCCATCATTGTGCATATCATAATCGTGAAACATCATTTCTAAACAAGTTTTCCATTCCTAAAAACCCTCAGAACATATTGATCTAATGATTATACAACACTTAACATCTTATTTTATAACCTGTTTTTCCTAAGTTAATCTTACATTTGACTGTTTTATTGATGTTAACTCTGATTATTCAATGCTATTAGCATTGCATTAACACAGGGAACAATGGAGCTGCTGGATTGAGGGCAATTGGAGATGAATCATCTGGTTAGAATTATGAATTGTTTCAAATATAGCTTTGCGGCATGGAATCTCCTGGGAATCTATCTGTTGTTGAGATAAACCACAAATTTTCTGAATCTTGTTCTTCCCTCTATTCACTGTCATGTATTGCTTCAAAAATTAAGAGATTCAAACCATGCCTAATTTAAACAAATGTACATTTTTGTGACATTGCAGATTATCCTTGACCTTTAGATTAGTGCCCATTTGAAACAATAGTAAATGTAGTCGTCAACTTACAACAATTAGTGACTGTTCGAAGTTACAACAACACTAAAAAAAAGTGACACGACCATTTTTCATACTTACAAAAAAGCAGCATCCCCATGGTCATGTGATCAAAATTCAGACACTTGGCAACTGATTCATACTTATGATGGTTGTAGTGTCGTGGAGGCATGTGATCATCTTTTGCAACCTTCTAACAAGCAAAGTCAATAAGGAAGCCAGATTCACTTAACAACCATGTTACTAACTTAACAACTGCAGTGATTCTCTTAAATGTAGCAAGGAAAGTCGTAAAATTCAGTTAACAACTGTCTCATTTAACAACAGAAATTTTGGGCTCCATTGTGGTTGAAGTCAAGGACTACCTATAGTGAAAAAAGTGACTTAAGTCCAGTCCTCACACTTATGACGGTTGCAGCATCCCCAAAATTTCATGATCAGAATTCAGGTGCTTGGCTGATGGTTGCAGCATCCCAGGTCACATGATCCACTTTGCTGGCTGCCACGAAGCAAAGTCAATGTGGGAAATCAGATTCTGTTAATGGCCACGTGATTCATTTAACAACTTCAGTGATTTGCGTAACAACCATACAAAAAATGGTCATAGAATTGTGTCTGACTTGCTTAGCCACCACCTTGTTTAGCAACGGAAAATCCGGTTCCAATTGTGGTCATTAAGTTGAGGATCACCTGTATATTAAATCAAGAGTACCCAGGCAGAATATATACTGAGTTTTCATAATAACACCATTGTTGGAGCCATTTATAGATTGCTACTCATCTGTAGCCTATGCACACCATTAAATTTAATGTTAGGAAAAATAAAAATTCTTCCAAATTTCAGGAGATGTGGACAAGGTCCTATTATACAACTTTCAATGTTTTATTGTTATGAGAGAAAATGGTGGTTGTTTTCTATCCTTCCCAGTCTCCTTAGTGTAGGATCCGTAGTTCTCTAAGCTTGTTTGTTTTCTTGCAGACATTTCATTACCCAACTAGGTAACATCATCAGTGCTAGAAGGTAATGGGGTTTGTTCTTCTAGCACTGATAATGTTACCTAGTTGGGTAATGAAAGGTCTGCAAGAAAACAGCCAAGCTTAGAGAGCACCAAGGACTCCAGTAGTTCAACCTCGAGCTACAAATATTCTCTTCTGTTAATCTCCTTAGTTTCTAGATTTTAAGAGACTGCTTTGCCTACAGCCAGAATGTTGGACAGGCATCAACAGGGATTAGCTCAGAAACCTGATTACCGTTTCCAGGGCTTCTCTTTCAGCTGTTCTAGTGCCAGTGCAGCCTTTGAAACTTTATTTTCAGTTATGAGGCATCTCTTTTTGAGACCAAATGGAGCTTTGAATAAGCCAACCTCTGTTTAGAGACTAGACAAGTCCTACTGCTGTAGACTCAGCGGTAGAGAGATACGAAAAGAGAGATTGAACCAAAGGGGGTTTTCTTGGCAGAGAGAATGCAAATAATTTGGGCAACAGGGATAAAAAACTGGTATTGTGAAAGGAAAATCTATGTGAAAGAACAAGAAAAGTCTCTGTTGGCAGAATATTCTGCAAAGGCATTAGAAATTGCTGCACCTGGAAATTATGTTAAATTATGCAGTTAGCTAATTAAAATGTAATACTTGAAAGCAGAATGACATGCCCAGAAAGAAGGCACAAGCATAAGTGCTTGAATAAATAACACATGCGAAACAGAATAACATAGTTGGAAGGGACTTTAGAGGTCTTCTAGTCCAGAGGTCTCCAAAGTTTCTCGGTTGGTGGACTGGAGGAAAAGGGAGGGGGAACCAATTTACGCGTGCACATGCACACAAACAGGGCCGCAAGCACATGTGACGCAAACGGGGCGTGCTAGCACCCATGTGACACTCAATAGCACCGCTCCATTTTTGCCACACAGGTGCTAGCACTGCCCATTTTTGCCATGCAGTGCTCTGTTTTCACCACGCCGCACCCTGTTTTCATAGCGGCTGCGGCGCTAGCGCGAGTGGGGATGAGTGCGGGCACACATGTGCACGCACTGGCCAGCCTGTTCCACGGCCCAGTGGCCAGCACACCACGGCCCGGTAGTGGGCCACGATCCATAGGTTGGGGACCCCTGTTCTAGTCCAACCCTCTGCTCAAGCAGGAGATCCTACCATTACAGACAAGTGGCTGTCCAGTCTCTTCTAAAAAGCCTCCAATGATGGAGTTCCACTGGTTTATTGTTCTCACTGTCAGGAAATTTCTCCTTAATTCCAGGTCGCTTTTCTCTGTAATTGCTTTCCATCCATCATTTCTTATCTTGCCTTCTGGTACTTTGGAAAATAGGCTGAACCCCTCCTTTTTGTGGCGGCCCCTCAAATATTGGAACACTGCTATCTCGTCACCTCAGTCCTTCTTTTCATTAAACTAGGCATAGCCGATTCCTGCAACCGTTCTCCATAGCCTTCAGCCCCTAATCATCTTTGTTGATCTTTTCTCAACATCTTTTTTAAAATTGTGGTGACCAAAAATGGATGCAGTATTCCAAGTGTGGTGTTACCAAAGTCTTACAAAGCAGTACTAGCACTTCACAGGATCTTGATTCTATCCCTCTGTTAATGCAGCCCAGGATTGCATTTGCTTTTTTGGTGAAACTAGAACCTAACTAAAACTAACCCATGTGGATCAAAACTGAACAGATTCTATTTCTTTTGCAACAATTTCCTTGGTTTCAAGAATAGATGCCATTCCCCTCCATATCCCATCCCAAATGTTTGGCATTTTACAGTGCCAACGTACTTGTTTGATAATATGAATCATTACTTTGTAAGACGGTATACAGATAGTCCTTGACTTACAATGATTTGTTTAGTGATCATTCAAAGTTACAATGGCACTGAAAAAAATGACTTAAGATCAGTCCTCACACTTACTGCTGCTTAGTTCCAACATTCCCTCGGTCATGTAATCAAAATTCTGGGGCTTAGCTACTGGTATGTATTTACATTGGTTGCAGCACCCAGGGGTCATGTGATCAACTTTTGTGACCTTCCCAGCTGGCTTCCAACAAGTCAGTGGGGAAGCTAGATTTGCTTAATAAATATGTGATTCAATCAGAATAGAGCTTGAAGGGACCGTGGAGGTCTTCTAGTCCAACCCACTGCTCAAGCAGGAGACCCTACATCATTTCAGACAAGTGGCTGTCCAGTCTGTTCTTAAAAACCTCCAGTGATGGAGCACCCACAACTTCTGCAGGCAAGCCGTTCCACTGGTTAATTGTTCGTATTGTCAGGAAATTTCTCCTTAGTTCCAGGATGCTTCTCTCCTTGAATAGTTTTCACCCATTGATTCTTGTCCTGCCTTCTGGGGCTTTGGAAAATAGGTTGACCCCCTCTTGTTTGTGAGAGCCCCTCAAATACTGGAATACTGCTATCATGTCACCCTTAGTCCTTCTTTTCTCTAGACTAGAGAATTCACTTAGCAACTGCAGTGATTCACTTAACAACTGTGGCAAAAGGTAATAAAATCAGGTATGACTAATTTAACAACCACCTTGCTTACCAATCGAAATTCTGTTCCCACTTGGGATCGTAACTTGAGCACTTCTTGTTCAAAATATTGCAGTTGTAATGCTGCTACAGGAGAACAAGTTTGGACTTGTGGTTAAGGCATCAGGCAGAAACCAGGAGACCATGAATTCTAGTTCCCCTTGGGGCAAAATCAGCTGGGTGACCTTCGGCCAGTCATTTTCTCTAAGAAGGATGCAACAGTAAACCACTTCTGAAAATCTTGCCAAGAAAACAGCAGGGACTTGTCCAGGCAGTCACCAGGAATTAACTTGAAGGCACTTTGAGAAATCTATTTCTTCAAACAACTACTTTTTGATGGATGGTAGCAAAGTCCTGCTAATAATGATTGAAGGCAGAGGGGAACAAGGGATTTTTTTTTTAGCCTGCAAGATAAATATCACAGTAGCTAGAAATGGCAAGTTTGAAGTGAGATAGTTGTCTTACTCAAAGCTGATAGGCATATTTGTCTGCCGAAGATGTATTGTATTTTGGCTCAGTGTTATTTATCTCCCAGCACCTGATTTGAATTGGTGCATGTACTGAGCAGAAAGACGGTGTGAATTTAAGGTATATGACATCCATATAAAGTAATTTCAGGGTCTCAATAGCTTTTTTATTTACAGTGTCGAAGGAAAAGTCTTCATCATGGTTCAGTCCAAGGCGATTGCTTTAGAAAGAAGGTTGCAGTTTATTGAAGAGGAGAGCCAGACAGGAAGATGGCTCTGGAAGAAAAGAGAGTGAGCACATGTAGGGAGTGAGTTTTTATACCCTCTGGAGCCTTTTGTTTGGAGTTGTTCCTGTGGCATGAACTTTGACCTGAGTCTGAGTGTGCCTTTCTGGTATTCTGATGGTGGTGGGTTAATCCTATTATGTCCCAAGGGTCATATCCTGCTTCCCTGGGGCTGTGGCTGATGACTCTTAGATTTTTGGTGTGAGGGATTGTTGATTCTAGGGATCTTTCTTCCTAATCCCAGTTTCCTGACTCCAGTCTTTCTGACAAGATTATTACATCTGCATTTCTGCAGACTTGGTTTCTGTTTGGGACAGAGAGATTTTTTGGGGGGGGTTGGTTTCTGCCTTTAAAATCCTTTAGGGAAATATATTCTGCCTTTTAAATATTTCCAAGAATATTTCTTTCTCTGGGGGGGGGGGTGACTTCCCACAACAGATAGGCCTTCACATTTTTTTAATTTTTACGACCCTGTAATCCCTTTTTATCAGGATGGAGTCAGGGCGACTGAATGCAGCTGAGCATTTACTGACCGGATGCCCTTCCTGATGCCTACACGGAGTTTGCAGCAGATATATCTGCTACTGCCTAGGATTGAACTCTCAACCTTCCGAGTGGTAGGCAAGCATCTTCATCTATAGGACACCAAGCCATTCTTACAGATAGGCCTTAACATAATGTGTCAGAATTTAAGCCTGGTCATTTGTGCCTCAAGTAAGAAATCTGATTTCTTCAATGATCTTTTTCAAGGTCTTCATGGCTGTTTAACATACTCTATTTCTTGAGGGCTGGTTCCATTACAGGTAGTCCTCAACTTATAACCACAACTGGAAGAGACTGGACAGTCATTTGTCTGAAATGGTATAGGGTTTCCTGCCTGAACAGGGGATTGGACTATATGACCTCCAAGGTCCCCCATCATCATCATCACCATCATCATTATTATTATTATTGAGGATCATCACACAGTCAGCAGACAGGAATTGGCATTTTTGTCTACCTATCGAGTCCTTCCCAAGGACCTGGGATAGGCAGATGTGGATGTTTGATGGTATTACAGATATCGTCACAGGATGGAAGCAGTTCCTAGTAAGGCCGCCTATTGCAATTGACTAATGGCGAATTTGTCAATGCCAATGGTGTTCAAGTGGTGCTCCAGTTGTTTTGGGATTGCACCCAAGGCGCCTATTACTATTCGTACCATCCTTGCTTGCCTTTGCCACAGTCTTTCTATTATTATTACTATTACTATTATATTATTATTATTATTGTTGTTGTTGTTGTTATTATTATTATTATTATTATTATTATTATCCCAAAATTTTCATTGCTAAGCAAGACAGTTGTTAAGTGAGTTTTGCCCCATTTTCTGACTTTTCTTGCCACAATGGTTAAGTAAATCATTGCATTTGTTAAGTTAGTAGCACAGCTGTTACGTGAATCTGGCTTCCCCATTGACTTCGCTTATTAGAAATCGCAATGACTTCTTGTTATTCTTCAGGGTAACTAAAATATTATGTTGATATTACCAATTATTCTGGTAATTTATCAGCGTTTCTCTGGGACAAGTTAAGTGCACTTTATCTCTTTCTAGCAAGATTATTCTTAAAGCATGGATTTCTGAATTATTCATAGGTTGCTTTTTGATTTTCCAGGAGTTCTTTGTATATAGATTTTGTTTGCTAATGCACTTGATTGACTGTTTTGTGCACTAAAGCATTTATGCATTTAGCAGGACTATAAATGCTAAATTATACATTCCAGAATTTTGCATTAAAATGGAGAATATTACTCACCACTTTACGTTCCAGTTTATAAAATTAAACACAGTTTCATCTTCCAGTTACATTTGCACATTGCAAAGTAGTTTGTGGCTCTGCAGACTCACCATTTTTTTTTGTAATAATCTCAGTATGGCTACAAAAGGCAATTTGGAACACCAACCTCTAAAGGAGAGATTCTTTGCAGATCCTCCAGAGTTAAAAGCTGCTTAGATTGTCAGGATTAAAATTATTGGCTGCATGAATCCATATAATATAAATCATAGATTTTCTTGCATATGAATTTATTTTGAGCCTACAGTTTGGCACTGAAATAAGGTATTCCTAATTTTTACAGGGAGTCCTCAATTTACAGCCACAATTGGGAGCAGAATGTCTGTTGCTAAGCAAGGAGGTTGTTAAATGAGTCACATCCGATTATATAATCCTTTTGTTGCCATGGTTGTTAAGCAAATCGCTGCAGTCTTTAAACAAATCTAGCTTGTCAGGAGCTGGCTAGGAAGGTCACAAATAGTGGTCACATGACCCTAGGATGCTGCAACTGTGGCAAATTACAGAATGGTTGCCAGGCACCCGAAGCTTGATCACATGATGTTCACTGCTATAGTCATAAATGCAAAGACTGACCTCGGAAGTCATTTTTTCCAGTGCCATCGTAACTTAGAATGGATACTAAACTAATGCTTGTAAAGACTACTAAATTGTATTGTATTGTACTGTACTGTACTGTATTGTATTGTATTGGAGGCTTTTAAGAAGAGACTGGGTAGGCATTTAGAGTACAGTACAGTACTCTCTTGTGAGAGCAGTGGGTTAGACTAGATGACCTCAAGGTCCCTTCCATCTCAGTTACTGTTGCAAGTCGCCAGTTCTGTAAACTCCACCCCCATCTCCCTCTGCCTGATTGGAGACACATAAGCTAGTGGCAGGCAAGTGTGTTTTTTTTTTTAAAGCAATCGGAGAATTCTGTAAACTCCTGGAGACGCTTAAGCTAGTTGCAGGCAAGTGTGTGTTTAAAAAAAAAAAAAAGCAATGGGAGAGTTCTGTAAACTCCACCCCCATCTCTGCATGCCTGCCTGGAGACCCTTAAGCTAAAGCTAATCACTTTAGTGGCAACTGCAGTCGGAGAGTTCTCCACCCCCTCTGAAAAAGCTTGAGCTGCCTAGCAAAAAATGGTTTTAAAAAAAAAAAAGCCTGTTGCCTGCTTGGGAGCCAATTTACTGCAGTTCCTGAAACCGGAAACAGCTGATTGGCGGCCGGCAGCAGCGGCGGAAAAGTCTCTCAGTTCAGGCAGCCATCGGAGAAAATAGTCAGATCTTCGTTCATTTTACGACCCATTTGATTCAATTAATGAGTTTGATTTTAAAATGTTGTAATATTGAATCTGATTCATTTGATGAGATTTTTGACTTACGAGCCTAATGGGCAGGCTCTATTAGGCTCGTACCTCGGGGTCTACTGTATTGCATTGCATTGCACTGCACTGCACTATATTATACTATGCTATGCTAATTATATCATATATTATATTATATTATATTATATTATTTTATATTATTTTATATTATATTATTATATGGTTCTGCTGTACATAGGTAGTCCTCGATTTATGACAATAGGGACCAAACTTTCCATTGCTAAGCAAGATAGTTGTTAAGTGAGTTATACCTGCTTTTATGACCTTTTTTGCCATGATCACTGCAGTTATTAAATGAATCATGCGTTCGTTAAGTGAATCTGGCTTCACATTGACTTGCTTCTCAAAAGCTGGCTGGGAAGGTCGCAAATGGTGATCACAACAAAATGAAATTCAATGGTGAAAAAAGTAAGGTTCTACATTTAGGCAAGAAAAACCAAATGTACAGGTATAGTATAGGGGTACCTTGCTCAATAGCAGTAACTGTGAGAGGGACCTCGGAGTCCTAGTGGACAGTCACTTAAATATGAGCCAGCAGTGTGCTGCAGCTGCCAAAAAGGCCAACACAGTTCTAGGCTGCATTAACAGAGGGATAGAATCAAGATCACGTGAAGTATTAATACCACTTTACAATGCCTTGGTAAGGCCACACTTGGAATACTGCATCAGTTTTGGTCACCGAACGATGGAAAAAAAGATGTTGATACTCTATCTGAGTGCGAGAGAGGCACAAAAGAGTGATGAGGGGACTGGGGCTAACGCATATCAAAGAACTGTTTCTGAATTGGTATTTCTATTCTAATGGAGAAGGACGAGGGAGGGACATGCTGAGCAGTATTCCATATCTCAGGGGTTGCCAGCAAAGAATAGGGAGTCAAGCTATTATCCAAGCAACTGAAGGCAGAACAAGAAGCACGGATGAAACTAATCATGAGGAAGCAACCTGACCTCGGGGGGAGGCTTAAACTTCCTGACAGTTAGAACCATTTAACCTGGTAACACAAACCTGCTCCATGTGAGTGCATGCTCCTCAACACTTTAGTAGTTGTTAAGAAGATACGGACACCATTTGTCCGAAATGGTATAGGGTTTCCTGCCTGAGCAGGGGGTTGGACTAGATGACCTCCAAGGTCCCTTCCAACTTTATTATTATTATTATTATTATTATTATTATTATTATTATTATTATTATTATTATTATTATTATTATTATTATTATTATTACATGATGCGGCATACTGCAGCCATTGAAAATACATGCCAAGGACCCGAATTTTGATCACATGATCGTGGGGACAGTGCAAGGACCATTTGTAAGTCTCTTTTTTTCAGTGCGGTTGTAACTTTGAATAGTAGCTAAACTAATGGTTAGGGGACTACCTTCATTTGTTTCTTTGTTTATTGGAAGGTTGTGATATCAAGTTATAATTTACTTTGAAAATAGGAATCACAAGTTAAAAATTGTCCACACAAGAGAGCATGAGAAACTTGAACTGCAAAACCCAGAATCTTTCACTGTTCGCCACTGTAGTTAGCGTTTCTGTAAATTGTAGTTTAACAACATACAAAGACCACACACACACACACACAAACACAATTTTCCTATGCACGACATAAGGTTGCCTGTTATGCTGTCTCAAGAAATTTCTGCTTAACAGTTCTATGATCTAATTTCTCAGCCTCAGGGAAATATTTCACTTTCAAACTTTCTACCCATTATGAAGCTATTAAAAGTCCATTAATTCTTGTAGAAAATATATGGCTGCCTTCAATCTAAGAATTCTTGTGTCAACCCAACATAATATTTTTTTTCAATAGAGCTCATTCATTTGCAATTTACTGAGCGATGAGACTAATATATTTGCATTCATGAATTATCTACATTCTCACCACTTAAAGTCGGTTAACCTGTGTTCCCTCCGTAAGCCAAGCATAAACTGGTTTACATATGTTTATTGCAGGAAGCTCCCAGTCATTCCAAAAAATGCTTTTTGTAATGGTATAGATCGTTCTTACCAATGGTATTTGGGACCAAGTACTCTGTTGCTAAGCAATATGGTTATAAGATGACCATATCAACTTGTGGAGGCAGTTCCTGCAGTCCCAGTTGCCATTCATAGGCAAATCTCTCATGATCAAAGCATCCCACGGTCAGGTGCTTGCCTTCTGTAATTTCCTGCTGGCTTCCCCATTGATATTGCTTGTCGGACGTCAGCAGTGAAGGTCACAAATGGCAATTATGTGACCTTGGGATGCTGCAGTGCCATGACTGCAAGCTGAGTGCCATTCATGAGTGCTGAATGGCACTTATGTGGTTATGAGGACACTGTGACAGCCACAAGTATAAGAACCCATTGTCAGGGTCCCTTGTTCAATGCTGTCATAACTTCAGTCCCTGAACGATTGGGTGTTAAATGAGGACCACCTATATATGATACATATCTTTTACTGCTACCCTGTTCCTATAAAATAAAAGTAGCATTTATCATTCTGGAAAGAATAGATATTGGTGTATGACACAATCATAAGTGGTCCTACTGATTTTTCAGCAGCTTTTGATGCCATCAATACTGTTGTTGAGAATGGAAGGCAGTGTTTTCCAGTGGTTGTTCTTTCTTCTGCATCCATTTCCAGCTGATGTTAATAAGAGGGCAGAGTCAATCTGAAGCTCTTGTTTGCTGAATGGCCACAGAGCTCAATGTTCTCATTCCTTCTGTTTAACACAACCATGAGGCTGCTGGGAAAGATTATCCATTAGTCTGGGGTCATAAAACTTCAGTATGTGGTGGGCTGCATGAGAAAGTTTATGTATGCTGCCAGCTATTAATATATGTGGTTTTAGTATTTTTTGTTGTACACAGATAATTGTTTTCACTACTGTTGTCAGCTGCCCAGAGATAGGTACAAGATGGACAGCTATATAAATGTTATGAATGAATGAATGAATGAATGAATGAATGAATGAATGAATGAATGAATGAATGAATGAATGAATGAATGAATGAATGAATGAATATCCAGTTGTATATGTCTGCGGAGATTCTCGATCATCCAGGTCATGGTTGTCCCAAAGGTGCATTTTCAAAAGGCAACCAGACTTCATTTTTCTTTGAAGATGTTTTAGTTCTGATAGAACTGAAGAAGTTTCTTGAATGAGAAATGAAACATCTTCAACCAAATGTCTATGGAGATTCTCAGTCATCCAGTTCATGATTGTCTCAAAGGTGCTTTTTCAGGAGGCAACTGGACTTTCTTGTTTTTCTTTTGAAGATGTTTCGCTTCTCATCCAAGAAACTTCCTCAGCTCTATCTGGATGGTGGGGAATGGAAGGATTTATATTCCTTGCAGACAGCTGGTCATTTGCCTTCTTTTAGAGAATCATTGATGCCACCTGGTGGTTTATCTGTGTCCTCAGGGTCACCTGAGTAGTGCAAATGGGTGTGGGGCCTTCTTGGCTGCAGGATGTTTTCTGCCCTGTGTCCCTTCACTGTTGAAGACAGGCGCAGGCTGTTGGGGATGAGTCTGTGTTGTCTGCATCTCAAACTGAAGCACAAATGGTTCCTGTAGTCTGCAATGTTTTCTGGAAATCTGTTCATACTCCTGCACCATTTGAAGGGTGTTCATCCCAAAGTCATTGCTAGAAGTGCTAGACCAAAGGTTCCAACCTTTTGGGCACCAGGGACTGGTTCCATGGAGAGAGGTTTTTCCGCGGACCGGAGGGGGTGTGGTTTCATATGCAGCCTGCACCCCACGGATGAGGCTTTGCTTGTTTGTGCAGACCAGTTTCTGGAATACCACGGCCCAGTGCTGGTCCACGGATTGGGGGTTGGGGACCTCTGTGCTAGACAACTTGGGCACCTTCTTGGACTCTCAATGAACAGATAGCAACTTCAGTCAGAGAGACTTTTTACACAAACTCATTTGATACACCAGGTACTTCTTCCTATGAGGCCCTCCTGACAGTGATCCATGCCTTGGTCAGCTTTCATATGGACTATTCCAATGTACTCCACATGGAATTGCTCTTGAGTTGCATTCAGATGCTACAACTGGCCCAAAATAGGTGACATCAGCAGTGGCGGATATGCCATGGTTTGGCCATGTAACATCTCTGTTTGGTGAACTGCACTGGTTTCCAATAAGTTTGTGGGCTGAATTCAGAAGTTAGTTGTTTTATCTTTGCTTCAGGTTCAGCATTGTGGGGGTTTTTCTGATTATTTTTGTACTTGGTTTCTATTGTTGTTCACTGCCCAGATTATTTTAGAATCAGATGGCCTCATACATATGATTAATTAATTAACAAAGAAAGAATACCTTCCCATAAATATTGAATTTACCTTTTAAAGACATGGTTTCCATATCTTCTTTTATTGTTTGTAGAAATTAGCATAAAGAATATTAAACTATAGATCTCCAAAAGAGAATCTATAATGTTTGCCATTATTTTACTAATACATTTCTGTTTTCTGAACTGATTAATTCTAAAGCAGGCTTCTCTCCCAAATGAAAAAAAATATTTCAGCTTGATTATCATTTAAATGAAGAAACAAATAAGGTTTTATTTCCATAAGATGACACCAAGAATAATTTATTATAAAAATTGAAAGCCAAGAGATTTCATCTTTCCATATTCCATATTCATGCAGACCTGGTATGTGAGAGTTCTGTTTTAACCATATGCTTAAAAAACTGTATTATACCTTACTTCAAATATCAAGCCAAACATGTCTCAACGGTACTGCTGTCTAACCCACTAAAAGCTAGATATATTTATATTTTGCATTTTTAAAAGGTGTCTAGGAAAGAACTAAAAGTAGGACTATGTTAGGCATGAAAAAGCAGATCTGCACATGTAGAGTTCAAACTAGCTATTTTATTGTTCTCTGCCTATAGTACAGGAATCTCCCTAGACCAGGGGTAGGCAACCTCGGCTCTTTTATGACTCATGGACTTCAACTCCCAGAATTCCTGAGTCAGCATAGCTGACTCAGTTATTCTGGGAGTTGAAGTCCAAGAGTCATAAAAGAGCCGAGGTTGCCTACCCCTGCCCTAGACTGTTAGCTTTCATCTGGGAAAAACCAGGTAAGGCTTTAAGATATTCAAGAGGTATTCAGAGTTAGCCCTCTTGTGTTTACTTAAGGAGTCCAGGCTGATTCCTCACTTGAGTCCTCCTACCATGTGGGACAGTTGCTCTCCATCAGACTAGCAAATTGCATTATTTATTGAGAAGGTAAAATATTTTCTGAACCGATGAAAACAGATTATTCAAATTGTAACATCTTAATCAGTGTTAGTTACACTTTATGGTGTCTGTGATTTCCTTTTTTAAATACATTATCATAATTATGCCTCTAGCCTATCAAAATCATAGAAAATGGCAGGTTTGCCATCCTACTGAATGAAGAAAGAGGGCGTGGAGGATTACCATTTTAACCATGTGATCATGAGGAAAATGGAAGAATACAAAACCTCAGCTCCATTATGAAATACAATGTACCAATAGAGAATATTTACAGCTCCAAGTTGAACTGTGTGGTCCTTGGTCCCGTCTGGTTGTTTTCTTACAGACATTTCCTTACCCAACTAGATAATATCAGTACTAGCATTTGCCTGTTGTCACTGATGATGTTACCTAATTTGGTAATAAACATCTTCAAGAAAACAGCCAAGGTCAGAGAGCACCAAGGAACTCACAGAAATGTAATGTTCAACATTACAGTACTTCAGTGTATTCTACATGGGGCTGCCTTTAAAGACCACTTGGAAGCTTCCACTGATCCAAAATGTGGAGATCTAGGCACTGATTAGGCCTGGCGGAGAACTTTCCCAGTCTCAGGAAGGTTACACATACTGCACTAAGCCTTAATGTGGTGTGCTTATTTTTAACATTGTGTGATATATGAACCTGCCCATTGGGACTTAACCTTATCTCTTCCACCAGCTGTACTGAAAAAACCCTACACAACATAAGATCCTTGCCTCTGTGTGGAGTTACCAGGCATCCAGCAAAAGGAGAAAATGCCTTCCTGTTGGTCCTCATATCTCCCATTCAGCAGGCGTGTCCTTAAAGTCAAATATTGTCTGGTTTTTTGTGTATCTAACAAGCTGTCTCTTCCTGAGCAGCTTTTTTCCCGTGCTTCAGTAATAGGTGCTCACTGCAAGTTAACAAGCTCTGCTCTGTGACCTTAATTGTATTACTATCCTCCTGCTGCTTGAAATTGACAAGACCTTAATCAGTTACATGCTAAGGCTTTTTGCTTTTTAGGGGGCTGGCAGCTGGCAGTTGGCAGGGATAAGCAAGCTAAGCCAACAGCTGGTACTTGCATATTCCTCTCAATGTGTATTCCCCATTGAGTGCCTGTTTGACTCACTTGTTATCCTTTCTCTCCAGTGAATGCAAATACAAATACTAAACTGTTCGTGTGGTCCAGATTTATTTATTTACAGTATTTGTATCCCACCATTATTATTTTTACAAATAACTCAAGGAGATAAACTTATACAGCACACCTTCCTTTTCCTATTTGCCCCACAACAACAACAACCCTGCAAAGTGGGTTGGGCGGAGACAGTGATTGGCTCAAGGTTACCCAGCTGGCTTTCGTGGTTAAAGACTGTGTAGTAGGTAGTCCTGGCTTAAGAACCACAAGTGGGCCTGGAGTTTTGGTTGTAAGTTGGGGCAGTCATTAATGGGGTTCACCATGTGTACTGACTCATTTCATGACCAGTGTTACAATGGTCATTAAGTGAGTCACCACAGTTTTCACGCAAACCATGTGGCCCTTAAGGAAGCCCAGCAAATCTAATAAGAGTTTTCTTTCATCATTTTCTGCAAAAAATAGCAAAAAATATTGCGATTAGAGTCACATGACTGTGGGACATTGCAACCATTGTAAATGCCAGCTATTGTCAAGAAACAAAAATGCGGTCAGATGACCACTGGGGCAGGAATTGTGACATTTTAGATAGGCTATAATCAGTGGTGGGATTCAGCCAGTTCGCACCAGTTTGGTAGAACTGGTAGCTAATTTTTTGTTGACTTCGTAGAACCGGCTTATGCCCTAGACGTTTTTCGCAAGGCCCAGAACGGACCACCAGAAGTGTGTGGATGCCACTTCCGTAAGTCCATTCTGAGCCAGGGAGGCCTTCCAGGCCGAGAACGGTCCATCAGAAGTGCGTGGACGCCACTTCTGGAAATCTGTTCTGAGCCAGGAAGACCTCCCAGGCCCATAACCGCCTACTGGAAGTGTGTGGATGCCATTTCCGGAAGTCCATTCTGAGCCTCAGAGGCCTAGGGGAAGTCCACGCACTTCCCGTAGGCCATTCTGGGCCTGGGAGGCCTCACTGGCTCAGAATGGCCTTCCGGAAGTGGCATCCATGCAGAGAACTGGTTGTTTAGGTATTTGAATCCCACCACTGGCTGTAATGCAATTCCAACCATTGTAAAGGTTATAAATCAAGGCCATTCTAACTTCAAATTGTCATTAAACAACCAATCGTTAAGCAAGGACTGCCTACAACTAATAATTGTAGGGCATTTAAAAAAAAATCTTCTGAAGTCAGGAATATGATGCTTTCTGTCTGGGATTTCAGCTCTGAGAATGCTCTGCCATTGGATGCATTAGCTGGAACTGGTGAATGTTAAAATCTAAAAAGATCTAGAGATCATTTTGAGCAGCCCTAATTTAATTGTGTCACCATTCTCTAATACTTCTGTTGCCACAGGTTAGGAAAAAGTTTGCTAGTGTTATTGGTTATTAGATAAGCCTCTACTTTTAAGTTTCAATGTTAAAGGAAAGGTAATTTCAGTCGATTAGGATTTTTTGAAAAATGAATAGAAAAATCATTTTGTTTGTTTTTAACAAAAAGTACTGAACAATTCCAGCAGGGACCAGTAAGTTTGTAGATTCCTTTGCTATAAACATGGGGAGAATAAGGGGAACAATGGATACACTTTTTATTCTTAACAAGATACCACAAAAGACTAGACTAGAATTTGAGACGAGCCTTATACCAATTCACATCAGCAATTCAGCACAATTCAGCAATTCAGCACAAGGAGAAGAATTTGAATTGTATTCCCTGCATATCGCAAAGAATAATTGGCAATTACCTTGCTCAGAAAAAGTAACAGGATGCAAACTTTTCACTTAGTGAGGCATTAAGGCAGAAAATACAGGAAGAACTGGGGAGAAAGGGGAACCGAACTCAGTTTGGGAAAAACAGACAGTCCCCAACTTACAACTGTTTACATAGTGACCGTTCAAAGTTACAACTGCATTGAAAAAAGTAACTCATGACCGTTTTTCACACTTACAACCTTTGCAGCATCACATGATCATGTGATCAAAATTCAGATGCTTGGCAACAGGACGGTTGCAATGTCCCTGGGTCATGTGATCACATTTTGTGACAAGCAAAATCAGTGGGGAAGCCAGATCCACTTAACAACCGCGTTACTAACTTAACAATTGCAGTGATTCACTTAACAACCGTGGCAGGAAAGGTCGTAAAATGGGGCAAAACTAATTTAACAACAGAAATTTTGGGCTCAAATGTTGTCATACATTGAGGACTATCTGCATAGCAAGTATCTAGAAACAAGTGCTGAGAAATTGAGGGAAGGTGGAGAAAAAGTAAAGGTTAACATATGCATGAGCCTGAAATATGGATGCAGGAATGGCGATATCAGGAAGAGAGTTACAAAACCCATAGACAACCTCTGTGTAGAGGTGGTCCTTGACTTACAATCATTCATTTAGTGACCATTCAAAGTTACAGTGGCACCAAAAAAGGTGACTTATGATCCTTTTTCACATACAACCATTGCAGCATCCCCGGTTCATTACTGGCCTACAAACAATCTAATACATATGTGCATTTATGTATTAGACATTATGTATTTATTTAAATACTGGTATGTATTTATGACTATTGCAGTATCCCAGGATCATGTGATCACCTTTTATGATCCTTCTGACACCCAAAGTCAATGGAGAAGCCAGATTCACTTAATCTTGTTACTAACTTAATAACTGCAATGATTCATTTAACAACTATGCCAAGAAAGATTATAAAATGGGGTAAAAATCACTTAACAACTGTCTTGCTAAGGGACAGAAATTTGGGGCTCAGATGTGGTCTTAAGTCAAGGATTGCCTGCAGTCAATAAACTAGCAACTGGCAAAGACAATTTAAAGAATACAAAAGATTTAGGTAGAATATAGAAGAAATAAAGAAATAAAATGATATGGGAACTGAAGACGGCTAAACTTTCGCTTTAAAGAGTACTTCATATAGTCCCTCTGATATACTGCAGATATTTTTCTTAACATTTCTTTTGTAATACAAGTGCCCAAGATGAGTGCAATACACTGGAGAGGAAAAACTTTTGTTTAAGTGAAAAAGAACATATCTTTTGCTTCAAGAAATCCAAGGGTTAGTTAAATTCCAGTCTTAACATTACTCTAGATCAGTGTTTCTCAACCTTGACAACTTGGAGATCCATGAACTTCAACTCCCAGAATTCTTCAGAGAGAATGCTGGCTAGAGAATTCTGGGAATTGAAGACCATACATTTTCCGGCAGCTAAGGTTGAGAATCACTAGTCTAGATATCAAGAGATCAGGGCTGCTTCAAACTACAGTTGGACTGAATTTCTAATAAAAAAATATCTTTAAAGCAGGGATGTTCAACCTTGGCAACGTTTAAGATTTGTGGACTTCAATTCCCAGAATTCCCCAGCCAGTCATGTTGACATTCTTAAGGTTGCCAAGATTGGCCACCCCTGCCCTAGAAATTTTCATTTCGAAGAATATCCAATCTTCACTACTTTCAGATATCCATCCCATGGTTTTGTTAGAATCTTTCTTTTCTCCGCAGGAGACTAAAATGCAGACTTAATGAGGATAAAAATATAGCTTCCCAACGACATGCAAAAATATATGTTGCTTGTTATTTTAATAACACCATTTGTCACCAGAGCACATACCAGATGCAGTATTGAGTGGGAAGTAGCATGATATTTATGATGAAAGAAATCACATTTTTCATGGTTCTGTTCTTGTCTTCAGTTTTATACTTTGGAATTAAATTCCAGGAACTATTCTTGTAGTTTAAGAAAATGTCTATAGATAATTAAGAATAATACATACATATTGTGCCTAATATTTCTTCTTTTTTAGCTTTATGTTTTTATAGCTTTTAAATTATGATGATGATGATGATGATCTCAGAACCATTGAACTATATTTTTCAAAGATCCTGGAGCACTGGGGAATTACCGGAGGACTGGAAAAGAGCTGATGTAGTTCCCATCTTCAAAAAA
>JALGBA010003497.1:0-27507 GCA_023970755.1 Azemiops feae
TTCATTCCCTAGTCTTTGAGGAATTGTTTTCTTTTTTTAAAAAAAGAAAAACCCTGCTAGTTCAAGCAGCTTAAGGAATGAAAATCAAATCACAAATCTCATCTGATAAAAAGTTCCGCAATAACAAAAATTCTTTTAACGTTATTCTATAAAAGAAAAAGAAATAGGAAAAAAAAGATAGGGAAAAAGAATAAGCAGCCTGTTCCTTTGCATTGCCTGCCCCTTCCCTAAGAGAAGGGGAAAACTGACAGCCTCTTTAAAAAATTCATCTTTGCTGCTCTGCCTGTTACATGAAGTGGGATTTGCAAAACTGTCAAGGCAACCTTTCCGTTAGAGGACCCCGATGGGCAGTGATGTTCAGGAAGGCTGAAGCAAAACTTCTCCCTCCTTCTCCCAGTTTGCAGGCAGGCATCCTGTAGAGAGCCTGCCTGAAAACTGTACAAAATTCTGCATTTCCAGCTGAGAATGGTTCTTTTTGCATCACAATTGAACTGGAACTTTGTCCATTCAGCTGCTGAACAGAGGCAGTGGCATGGGATGATTTGGGAGTAGTATAAACCCCTTGTGTGGAACTCAACATTTGGGGGAGAGAGGGAGGGGGAGGGAGGGAGAGAGACGGAGGGAGAGAGACAGAGAGAGAGACAGAGAGAGAGAGAGAGTGACTCAAATGATATGTCTAGGAAATGTGAGAAATTTCAGGTCATACTAGTAGTTTCAATGACATAATGAACATGTGATAAGTAACTCTGAACCTTATTTGTTTCTTTGAATTATTTACATTCCACATTTCACCACCTGATATTCAAAATTGCTCACAAACATCAAAACCCAGTTGCTTTTAAAAGGGGTATATGGTTTTGTTTAAAAAAATAAACAGCAAAAAGTTATTATCTCTGAAAGGTTTGAAAAAATACTCTTGATTGAAAGCTAAAAGAGGGAAAAATACTAATTACTACATTCATATCTTTAAGTAAGAAAAATAAATTTGCATTTTAGGGCACTTCTGTCAGTTTTGTTTTTGCTCAGTTTCTTATTTTCCTGATTATAATTGTATTTTATTTCCACGTTGATTTACAAACTCAGCAAACACTGCACAAAACCTTGTGTATGCTTCTTCTAAAACCTATTTATAAAGTTTTCTGTCCTATACGTGTGCAAAAACATTTCTATTATGCAATGCATTATTTGTGCTGTACTTATTTTTAACCACTACTACATTTCATGAGTAGTTTTGGAACTGCAAACCACATCACCAAATTTCCAAAGATGTCAATTTCTGTGCGCATGGATATGGAAAGATGCAATTTGGGAAATTGATTTACAAATCAGATGGCACTGATTTCTTGTCCTGCATAACTCATGGAAGCACCTGCAAAGCAGAGTCTCAGAAAAACTCAACAGATGGATAGATTCATATGGCAGCAGACTGTTGGTGGGGCCTTTAGTCCCAAAATCTTTTTCTCTATAAATGAAAATACTTAATATTGCCCAGGATCATATATACAGTCAAGCAATTAATATGAGTCATGGGCAGTGGTGGGATTCAGCCAGTTCGCACCACTTCGGCAGAACCGGTAGCTAATTTTTTGTTGCCCAGGCCCAGAATGGACTTCCGGAAGTGGCATCCACACAGAGAACCGGTTGTTCACATATTTGAATCCCACCACTGGTCATGGGGGAGAAGCATTTTCTTATTGGCAGACAGGATTTATTATTTACCCCTCCTACTTGTGATTGGAAGTTGTTTCATCTTTAGAAAATTAACTTCAGGAGTTTCATGCTTTAAGGTAGAAACAGGGTCATCTTAAAAATGTGGAAGTCTGTGATATGTGTTGTGATACATTTTACCTAGTCCAGGGCTAGGCAACTATTTGGTATCTTGGTAATATTTTTGCAGCTTGCATGGGATGAAAAACATGAACAAAACCACCAAATCGTATCTATCATACTCAAATGAGAAGGGTATGTTCTGTACTTTCTATTACCTTTTGTTTCTTGTCCTGAGGAGGGGATTTTTATTTATTTTTATCCCACCTTTATTATTTATATAAATTACTCAAGGCAGCGAACATATCCAACACTCCTTCGTCTTCCTATTTTCCTCACAAAACCTTGTGAGGTGGGTTGGGCAGAGAGAGAGGGGCTGGACCAAAGTCACTCAGCTGGCTTTCATAGCTTAAGTAAGTTTCTCACTTTCTAGCCTTGAGCTTTAACCACCAGACCAAAGTGGGTCTGTGTGTGTGTGTGTGTGTTAATTTTGCCCCGACTCATTTCGAAAAATTATTATTATATAAATAATCTAAATAATAATCATAATTGTATTTTTAAAGTGGATTTTTTTAAAAAAAACAATATAAATATATTTTAAAGCTTACTCAACAGCTTTTTTTGCTGCCTCAGAATAATGGTAAATTGTTGTACACAGAGGGAAAATTGCCCACTTGTGGGGAAAAAAGCTTGAGGATTTTTCATTCTGAGTCACCTAATTCTTATTTAATTTATGAAAATGTGTAGATATATCCCAGTCATCATTTGTCTGAGATTGCTGGTTTTTTTGTAAAGAAAATATGGGCTTATGACCTTTAATTTTTACTTAGTTTCTGTGATGGATAATGCATAAATGTTTGAAGAGACCAGGTAGTTTATTTTTCTTTTGCTGGTTCATATTAAATAAATGTTAATGCCTCAGTGTTTTCCAGACACTATTTAGCGGTGAAAATTTGCTCCATTATCATGCCAACTCACTTCTTTCCATCCTCTCCCAGCTGGAGACCCTTAATGATTGATCGAATATGACTACACAGAAATGCGTGCTGTGCACCCAGTTCATCAAGCCGCAATTAGGTTTTGTTTCTTCAGCTTCCTAAACTGATGAGGAAGCTATTTTGTTAGCTTCCTATGTGACTAAAAACTTTACCTGAGAATTAAGGATGGAGATTCATCCTGATTTTGATTGGTGGCTCATTGTGCTCATTTTAGAGGTGGGCTTGCATTATGTTAGCTGCTTTTATATATATATATATATATATATATATATATATATGTTTTCTGATTATATATATATAATTTAGTTACCGTTCAAAGTTACAACAGCATTGAAAAAAGTGATTTATATCCCTTGTTCACACTTAGGACCATTGCAGCATCCCCGTGGTCATGTGATCAAAATTCAGATACTTGGCAAGTGACTCATATTTATGACAGTCGCAGTGTCCTTATGTCATGTGATCACCTTTTGCAACCTTCTGACAAACAAATTCAACAGAGAAGCCAGATTCATTTAACGTTATTAACTTAACAACTCCAGTAATTCACTTAACAACGGTGGCAAGGAGGATCATAAAATGGGCAAAATTCACTTAACAACTATCTCACTTAGGAACAGAAAGTTTAGGCTCAATTGTGGCTGTAAGTTAAGGACTACCTATATGTTGATTCAGAAACTGTTGCCCTATTATTTAATGTTTTTCCCAATTGAAGATTATAAACAAAGAAACAGACGTGAGAATTTTATTCTATATAGATTCAGTGTAGTTTAATGGTTAAGGTGTTGGATTAGGAGTCAGGAGACTGAGTTCAAATCTAACTACCGCTGTAAGCTCATGCCTGATTTTGGGCCAGTCTATCAGCCCAAAGTACCTCACACGTTTGTTATTTAAAAAAAAAATGGGGGGAACAAATGCTATGTATGTTGCCTTATAAATATAACACAAATTCCATATTTGCTATTTATTTTCCCTATGGGTGAAAATTTGTTATCTTAGGGGAATATTTCCTGACATTCTTGAACTTATGGGTTATCAAGAAAAAAGAATAGTGAGTTTTTTGGTGTAGATACAGCATGAGGCTCATCAGCAAATTGAGGGTGACTTTGATAATAACCTCTATTTTGATGTTATATAAGGTATGTTCAGGCAAGCATTTAAGAATATTTTTCATTTATCTTCTGTAACTCTTGTCCTAATGTTTATGTTCTGAATAAATTTTTCTATTTCCCTACATTTATATCTATATCTGTGCATGCATTTATGCATCCTGCTGAAGTTATGGATTTGTATTTATTTTTCTTCTAGACACAACCCCATTTAATAGTTTTGATTGTGTTGCTAGAATTAATGGATCCAAGTATGGGAAGACAAAAGATTTTGAAATGGATTCACAAAGAAACTAAATTTATTTCTAAATAAAAGTGCCAAATGAATGCAATCAAATGCAGATGTATGTAGTACAGTATTGGAAAATACTTTTATTTTTTTAAAAAACACAAACTTTTATAAGAAAAAAAGAAGAACTGGGCAGATTCAAAGGTAATGCAATATTTACATTGATTTTGAATTAAGGAGATTACTGAACACTGCTTTGTATATTGCTCTGAAACTGATTCAGTAAAAACTGGAGGTTTATAAACACATTGTCTTAAATGTTCTAAAGAAGTCAGAAAAATGCATTTCTGTCAGAAATTAGACAATATGTATCCACAAATCATAATTCCAGAGGAAATTCACCAGTGATGTCCTTTGGGTGTTTTCAAAAGCAAGGTCATCCATCTTTTAGAAACCAGAACCACATACCATGTTTCCTAACTTGTGTGGAAATAATATTTTAGAAATATAAGTACACATTTAATTTAATGACAAACTTTCAGTTTCTGTCTCAGATGGCTTACTCACTACAGAATGAGTTATGTGGCAGTAGTTGGCGTATGTATACTAATATATAAACGTCTCCACAATTCTGTTAAAATGTGGCTGTTTCGAGATTTGTCTGAGACATGGTACAACAACTAAAGCCCCAATATGCTGCAGAAAAAAGATGAATGAAGTTTTCTCAAGTTAGATTACAAATAATATTCTGAATTTAGAATCATTATGTGACACTGGTCAAATAGCATAAAGCTTCAGTCAGAATAATAAAAATCATGTCATTTCTAAAATCAGAGAAATGCTTCAAATTCAGGGAAATCTTTTTAAACCTGATGAATATTTTTGGAGGCCAATTCTAAACAAAAAGGAGCTCTAATTTCAGAAGGAAGCTATAAATATATCCCCCTAATTTAATGTCTATTGAGGTTCTCAGTCATTCTAAGTCATGGTTGTCCCAAAGGTGCCTTTTCAGGACTACAGGAACCATTTGCGCTTCAGTTTGAGATGCAGACAACACAGATTCATCTCCAACAGCCTGTGCCTGTCTTCAACGGTGAAGGGACACAGGGCAGAAAACATCCTGCAGCCAAGAAGGCTCCACACACATTTGCACTACTCAGGTGACCCTGAGTACACAGACAAATCTCCAAGTGGCCTCAATGACTCTCTAAAAGAATGCAAATGACCAGCTGTCTGCAAGGAATATAAATCCTTCCATTCCCCACATCTAGTCAGAGCTGAAGAAGCTTCTTGGATGAGAAACGAAACGTCTTCAAAGAAAAACAAGGAAGTCCAGTTGCCTCCTAAAAAAGCACCTTTGGGGCCCATAGTTTTAAAAAAAACCTTTTTTTTATCATAACTACTAGCATAACTAATATTACGAATAGGTCCTTTCAGTGTGATGCTAAGTAAATGACCAAAGCATAATCAGTCCTTGATAAATTGCTCCATACAATTTAAATCATGAAAGGACAATATTAGCCATTTGAACTGGGTTTAAAAGTAAAATCAGTAATTGGTACAAACTACTATTTGAAGGGAAACAAGCTTTTTTTCCTCAAGTGAAAATGGAGGGACATTTTAATTTGTTCTATTTTTAATATTTATTTTTTTATTTCTTAATCTTACTATCCAAAGTGACTCTTTAATTTCAAATTAAGAGTTGTGGGGTTTTTTTCCTTTCAGGTAAAAACAGTATTCTAATGTGCTCCATTACTGATCAACATAACCAACTTGAATTCTGTTCCAAGGAAAGCTTTCAAACAGTTTTGAAATTCAGGTCTTCTCAATTACTTTATACATCATTTAGTCTACATCAGGGGTGTCAAACTCAATTTCATTGAGGGCCGCATCAGCATTGCGGTTTCCCTTGGGGGGCCGGGTGGGTGTGGCCAGAGTGGGTGCGGTCTACTGGGTGGGCGTGGATGGAGTGGGATGGGTGTGGTTTCGGCAGGCAGTGGGGCGCTCTCCTCACAGCGCTGAGAGGTTGAGCCGGGCGGTGCGAAGCTCACCAGCTTTGCACCTTGTTGCCTGCTGAAACTGGGAAGGCTGGGAGCTGGGCAGCCTCGCACTTCTTTTTGGATTCGCGACGCCCGGCTCAGCCTCTCAGCGCTGTGAGAAGAGCACCTCGCTGCCCGCCGAAACCTCTCCCCCGGAGCCCATCAAGCCGGATATGTGAAGTAGGCGAGGACCATTTGCTGGCCACTTCCAAGCGATGGTGCATTTCTTCATTCCTCACAAAGGGTGACACCTGCCCAGCATGCACCCAGGGGGCAGGGCCAACGTGGCAGGGGCCGGTCCCTTGCTGTTTCCAGATGGCCTTGGGGAGCTAAGACTGAATGTGTTTCAGCATAGATGGCCACCACAAAATTGTACATTGGCTCCTGGCCGGCTTGGGCTGGGGCCAAGGCAGCGGGGGCCGTTCCTTCACTGTTTCCAGGATGGCTTCGTGGGCCATATGAAACCACTTCACGGGCCGCATCCAGCCCCCGGGCCTTGTGTTTGACAGGTCTGGTCTACATGTAACAATTGTCAGGCCTATTGTCTCCAGCTGAAAGAATTGTGAAATCATAGATGTAATAGTATCCATTACCACTTCTCTTTATATCCATCAACTTTCCTTCCTTCCTTCCTTCCTTCCTTCCTTCCTTCCTTCCTTCCTTCCTTCCTTCCTTCCTTCCTTCCTTCCTTCCTTCCTTCCTTCCTTCCTTCCTTCCTTCCTTCCTTCCTTCCTTCCTTCCTTCCTCCTTCCTCCCTCCCTCCCTCCCTCCCTCCCTCTAGAAACCAAAGCCTTGTACACCCTAATATTTATTTTTAGGATAGCTTTTATGCCTCACAACAGCCCCACTAATATAGTAAAAAACATCCTGCGAGACTAATTTGCATTCTAGTAAATGAGCATTTTATAACAGATTGTGCCTATCGTGCTAACAATTTTGATAACAGATAACAAATTTTCCCTAGGAGTTATTTGTAAAGGGACTACTCTAATCATTCCAGATTTGTCCCCAGCCATTAGCAATCCTTGAGACAACACTAGTTAACCAGCACTAGCGAACCAGCATTAGCTGTGCAGTTTCCTGCAGTTGTGCTAATAACACAAGGTAGGCAGACTTTCACAAACTGCAATTTTGAGTTTTATATGAGAATACATAACTGGTTGTACACTCCCATTATATTATCAGAGTTTTCAGAGCTGAAAAAAAATCATGGGGGAATATTTTTGTAAAATTAAACGTTTTGTAGAATTAATTTTTTTTTTTGTAGAATTAAAAAAAAATACGCAATTGATCCTATTTGTAAGCTTTGTGTATTTAGTAGCTATAAGTAGTGCGTTGTTAAACCAAAAGCAGCATTGTGTGTCAAATGGCATGCTTGAATGTACTCTAGCCAAAGTAGAATTCAAATGGGAGCCTTGACATTTGGATTTGCTTCTCCAGCTTACAAATACTAATGATAGGTTTAGATTTCAGTTCCTTCCAGCATTAAAGCAGCAAGTTTATTTAATGAAGCTTGAATATGATGAAGCAGGAGAGTTTTTATTGCAGTTAGGCACAGATATATGAATTGAAAAAGATGCACCATCAGATATAAATTAAAAGGATTCACAGTTGAGCTTTTATGGTATACTGAACTGGATTTTGTAGAATTTTTGGATTTGGGAGAAATATGCCATTCTAAGAGTTGCGTGTAACGAGTATAATCTGGTAGAATTCAACATTCAAATGGTTACCTCAAACTACAATATTGAGACATATGACTACATAAGTACTCCTCAAAGTTGTAGAAAACCTCTCTAAGCTCAGGATCAGAATTTGGGGATTTATAGAAGCCTGTCTCAAAGGAAAGCTAATTTTTCATACAATTGATTTATTTATTTTATTTACTTTTTTGTTGTTGTTAGTTGCAAAGTCGTGTCTGACCCATCGCGACCCCATGGACAATGTTCCTCCAGGCCTTCCTGTCCTCTACCATCTTCTGGAGTCCATTTAAGCTCACGCCTACTGCTTCAGTGACTCCATCCAGCTACCTCATTCTCTGTCGTCCCCTTCTTCTATTGCCCTCAATCTTTCCCAGCATTAGGCTCTTCTCCAGTGGGTCCTTCCTTCTCATTAGGTAGCCAAAGTACTTGAGTTTCAACTTCAGGATCTGGCCTTCTAAAGAGCAGTCAGGGTTGATCTCCTCTAGGACTGACCAGTTTGATCGCCTTGCAGTCCAGTCTTCTCCAGCACCATAGTTCAAAGGCCTCAATTCATAGTTCAAAGGCCTTTATTATTTTTATAAATAAGTCAAGGCAGCGAACATACATAATACTCCTTCTTCCTCCTATTTTCCCCACAACCACAACCCTGTGAGATTGGGCTGAGAGAGAGTGACTGGCCCAGAATCACCAAACTGTCTTTCATGCCTATGACTAGAACTCAAGTTTTCTAGTTTTTAGTCTTAACCAATAAATCAAACAATAAATCTATGGTTCAAATTAAAATCCTATCTGTAGACGTTTTCAAACGTCTCTCCAGCACAGCAAGAATTTTCTCCTACCTGTACAAAATTGCTGATCCTGAGCTGCCTTTGACAAAAATTATTGCAAAACTTTCCTGCTAATAGAGAAGCCAACAAACATTCATGCTTGCAGAGGGATAGTTAAAGTCCATGGTCCCTTGGGATAATCTCCCTGGGCCAACATACATAGGGGTGGATTGGATTGTTGCAACTCTTTCTACACTCAAAACCAGAGATCACTGGGACTATTTGTTTACTTGTTCCCTCTCTGCTTTCAAAAATCAAATTAAAAATATAATTAACAATGAAGTTCCATTGATAATTGTATTCCATTGATAAAGAAATATTGATGCAGAAGACATTGATAAAACATGTCAAAATAGATCTCTGAGATTTGATGCAAATGACTGTTGGATGTTTAATGACATCACTTCCTTGCCCATATAAGGATTAATTAAGTACATTGTGAAAATATTGTTTAAAAAGTAACCTGAATAGAATTAGTGAGTTGTAATTGAAAGATTATCTTCAGAGATTTGTATTCTTGTCAGAATTATTGCATCACTAATGGATGGAATAGAACAGTGGTGGCGAACCTATGGCATGCGTGCCAGAGGCGGCACTCAGAGCCCTCTCTGTGGGCACGTGCGCCATGCCCCGGAGATGGCAACATCCCTCTTCAACCAGCCGCCCGCTAACTCACCGAGGTCCCACGTGGCCGGATGCATCCCAGCACCCATGCGCTCGCTGGCCTCTGTGTGCGGGGGCCAATGGTGTCAGGCAGCAGCCGCCCCGGCCCCTGCCTCGCCTTGCCCTGCGACAATGGCACCCCTGCCTCGCCTCACCCTGCAGGATGAACCTCCTGTCCACCGCCCTACCTGCCAGGGACCCCCTGGATCTCCCCCAACCCTGCCCGGCACCCACATGCGTCCCTCCCCACGAGCAACATCGAGGTGATCACGCCCACTTGGCCACACCCACCCAGTCTGCCATGACCACCACAGCCATGCCCACCCAGTGGGCCACGCCCACCTGGCACCCGGTGATAAATAAGTGAGTTTTGGGTTGCAGTTTGGGCACTCGGTCTCTAAAAGGTTCGCCATCACTGGAATAGAAAATACTTTACTGAGAAAAGAAAATGATAGAAGTGGTACACCAGTTATTGTTGAACTACAGCCCCAGGCAGCCTAGTCAATGTGGCCAATGGACCATGGGATGAATTTATGTACAGATGTTGCATTTTGAGAGCCTTTAAGATGCTATTTTGTGAACGGTTTGTTTTGTAAATGTTGTACTGTATGACTGTTACATTCATCAGTAAGATGCAGTTCTTGTTAGTGCTACACTACTGTTTGTGTCTGTGTGCATGTGTGTGTACGTGCACATCTAAGAGACAAAGCTGGTTCTCTGCTTCAGAAATCTGAAAATAGCCAGTTCTTATTACAAATTTGTCATTAAGACGAAACATGTGACTATGTATTTAAAGTCTTTCCTGCTGCATGTTTCTTTTACTTACAAATTTGTAAAGAACACCCACTCATCTATCTTAATCAGTGGAATTTTTCTTGCTCTTTGTTTCAAAACACTTTAAACTTCAGCATTGAGCTATACATTTTGAAGGCCATAAGAGAGACAGTAGAGAGGGTGCAACCAGATCTGCTGTGGTTTTGCCTGCTTATTTAAGTTGCCCCTGTGGTTTTTGTCCATAAGGATATTCTTAACATAGGAAGCTTCATAAGATGTCAGTAGAGGACTCCAAGATGATCTGAATTTAATTTCTATTGTAGTACCTATTATTATTTGAAAGCATTTTGTCATTTCGATTTTTCAGGAGTGGGGGGGGGTAGGGTTCAAAGTAACTGCTGCATTCACCCTTAAAATATGGCAGGCGACGCCTTCTGTATGAATTATGGTAATACAGGTTGTAGTCCTCAACTTACAACAGTTTGTTTAGGACCGTTCAAAGTTACAACAGCACTGAAAAAAGTTATTTTTGACCGTTTTTCATAGTTACGACCTTTGCATGATCACATGATCAAAATTCAGATGCTGGCAACTGGTTCATATTTATGACCGTTGCTGTGTCCCAAGGTCATGTGATCCCGTTTTGTGACTTTCTGACAAGCCAAGTCAATGGAGAAGCCAGATTCACTTAACAACTGAGTTACTAACTTACCAACTGCAGTGATTTACTTAACAACTGGGGCAAGAAAGGTTGTAAAGAGGGGCAAAACTCACTTAACAAGTGTCTCGCTTAACAGAAATTTTGGGCTCAATTGTGGTTGTAAATCAAGGACTACCTGTAGTTTATCTTTTCCTGTTTCTATTATCTTGGGTAGGGCTATTTCATGCATTGTAAGTTAAATGCAACTCAGGTAAGGACAGTCTTGGGAGTCGGTGTGTGTGTGTCTTGATAGACTGAAATAATGGGGTTACAATAATGGGCTAACGAGATAAATTTCAACATGGAATTTGTATAGGAAAAATCAAATGCATGAATTTTGGGTGGGAGAGGTCATACTGGGCAGCATTATAAACAAAAAGGAACTGGGTGTTTTAATGAATCAAAACTGAACATGTAGAAGATTGGTTAGACCTTTTCCAGAAAACAAAAGAAGAAATAGTGATATTAAATTATAGGAAGTCAAATTTTTATTGGCATCATGAAGAATTCCCTCTTTAAAAAATAAAATATTTTGAAAGATCTTTAAAGATGGCTGTGAGGATATTGTAAGAGTGGATTCCTTTGCTACAAAGGGCTGGGTAACATGTTCACAAGGTCCTTTCAGATCCTCACATTCTATGAAAATGGAATGAACTTATTTAAAATGCAGTGATTTTAAGGTAAGGATTCACCAAAGAAAACTCAGACGCTTATACCTAGTAAAGGGATTTAAGTGTAATTGATTTTGGGGGGAATGGCATGAAATAAAGGAGCCCTCCACAATATCTCTGTGTTTAATCTACTACAACTTTATTGCCATGTTTCTAGGTTGTTTTATGTGCAAACAGAGGAGCATAATACCTTCCTCCGAATTACTAAAAGCAGTTGTCTATTGGCTTATCATGATTGCAGCCAAAACCTGCTACTCTCTCTAGCACTCAGGAGATTGTAGTTTTATTGATAGCATTCTCCATCTACTGATAGAGTTACTGTTACTAAACTTCCATGAAATCTAGCTGTTTTTTGTATTGTTAATATTTTCCACTTCCAAGAGGCTTTCATAGGTTGACTAAGAAAGGGGGATTGTAAAACAGCACTTGTAGAGGGCAACAGATTGGAGGAAGCAATTATAAATTACATTTGCATTTGGATGGATTTTCTTTGGACAAATTGCTGGATTAATTTAAGTATTCAGAGGCTTTAGACAATGTAAACAGTCTTTCTACTATTGCAAATGGTCTAATCTAGCCAATACAAAGTCTAGCTCCCTATGGGAAACAAAGCACTAGTTACAATACAACATGATTAAATGATGTTCCCCTACATAAAGCAAGAACAGACAGTGGTTAGAGAGGAAAATAAAGACCATTCAGTGTCAATCTGGGGCCTCCATTGTTTTTGAAATGATCTTTAAAAAGCTACGTGAGTCACAGCTGTAATTTTCTTGACTGCCATGATTTTAAGTTCCTTTGTATTAGCTTTGTCTCCTGCATAATAAGCTGAAAGTCACTTGGCCTTCAAAATACATTTTCAGATAGTATTGAATACTGCATGAGGTTTGCGAATAATTCCTTCCTGCTTCTTTCCTCCACTACCATCCCCATATTATGTCAATAAAGTCTTTTCACTCAGAGTACTTCTAATTTGGCAAAGTGTTTGGACATGTCATAACAGGCACAGTCTGTTATGAAAAGCTATTGTTGAAACCATCTGAACATTTCAGGATTCCAAAGACTAAAACTCTAGTATAACTCAATGTATATACCATTTGTAGTGAGTGTAGAATGAAACTTGCTGCTTTATGTAGGACTAATATATGGACAGATATTCCTGTGAGCAGGATAGACTAATCAATCTCACTCTCCCACCCAAATTTGTGATAGGGCACAACAATAAACAATTACAAAAATGATCTGCTGCCCATTGATGACTAACACTGATATATACCAAATCAATATTTATAACGTAGCTGTTTGCCATTCTGAATCCTAAATCTGGACAGGAACTGATGAAAGATGCATCAGGGTGTATTGTATTTTAGGAATGTGCAATTTGATGGGATTTTGTTTTGATGATGAAGAAGTACTTTAAATATATATGTGAGTATGAACCTAGCACCTGTTTGTAACTCATTAAGCAGCCATGTGTATTTCCAAGTTCACACAGCTGCAGTGCAAGTAGCCCTTCAGCAGCTGCATAATTCTAGGAAAAAGAACCATTTCCTTAATGTGTTGAAGACAACAGTTGTGTTGATTTTCCCATTCATTCCAAAGCATGTCTTCCCAATCAGATCCAAAGTATTACACAGTCCTAGGGCAGGCACTACTTTATTTCACTCTTACAGTATCATGATTAAAAGTCCAAGAAACATAACGTGATACAAGAATAAGAGAGTAGTAACATATAGGCAAGCAATTATCTCTGTATTATATGTACAGTTTTCTAATCTACAATATTTCATAGTCTTGTTCAGATTTCATATTATTCTAATTTCTGTGAATATGCCTCTGCCTGCTAATATCGCTCTTAAGAAATTGGGTTTTGCAATTTCAAATAATCAAACATCATTTAGTGCTGATGTCTGCTACATGGCATAAAATGTTACATTATCAAGAGATAATGCATACTGCATAGAAGCCAGTAGGCCCATGAGCTTTATTCTGTTAATCTATTTCTTGCCCTAGGAAATAACAGCAGCAAGGTAGGGTCCTTGGAACTGATCAAGAGCTTATGGGAGGCTGTGATGGCCATTTTGCTAGGAATAGGATGGGATAGGAGGAAATACCATAAATGTCTTGGAAAATCTTTGGAAAACTTGCCCCCATTTTTAAAAAAGAACTCTTTTTGGGTTGGATATATTTTTTTAATGGATCAGATTTTTTTAAAAAATATATAGAGCAACAAAAATGATTAGGAGAGTGGTGGCATATATGAAAAACAGTTGCAGGAATTTCATGTATCTGGTCTGATGAAAAGGACTAGGGGTGACATGATAGCAGTCTTCCGGTATTTGAGGGACTGTCACAGAGAAGAGGGGGGGGGGTCAGTCTATTCTCCAAAGCACCTGAAGGCAGGACAAGAAGTAGCAGATGGAAGCTTATCAAGGAGAGAAGCAATCTAGAAATAAGGAGAAATTTCCTGACAATGAGAACAATCAGTGGAATGGCTTGTCTCCAGAAGTTGTGGGTACTCCAACACTGGAGGTTTTCAAGAAGATACTAGACAGCCATTTGTCTGACATTGTATAGGGTTTCCTGCTTGAGAAGGGTTGGACTAGAAGACCTCCAAGGTCCCTTCCAATTCTGTACCACAAAGAGGCACCACTCATCAACTTTCCCCAAAGCTGATGCTCTTCAGAATATCTCTCCCCAAATCCTTGGCCTTCATGTCTCGTAATAGTAATTCATAATATGGGTTCCTGGTTGTCTGAATTGGTATAGGGTGTCCTGCTCAAGCAGGGGTTGGACTAGAAGACCTCCAAGGTCTCTTCCAACCCTGTTATTCTGTTATTCTATGTGGACACCATCTAAGCAATGACAAGGGAGAATAATGTTTGGCATGAATGGGTTTGTAGAGGAATATATTTCAGGGCTGTCTTAATTCACCCACTGACGATGACAGTGGTCTGTACTCTGCAGTAGGAAATAATATCTTTTTTCCTGAAAAAAGAACAAAATATTATCTCCTCTCTTTGCCATTTAAATTTTTTTGTGTGGAGATATGTGTGCCATGGTTCCGATAGATGAAACCTATCAAAAGAACTTCAAGGCAAAAATTCTTCCTTAAAGAACATTTTATTCAGGAAACAAAGTATCGGCACTACATAGTTGAACCCAAAAACTAAATTCCCTTCCCCTGGATACAAAGTAACAAAGTGCAATTCCCACCCTCAATAAGCTGTCATAAATCACATTCTCCAATTAGCCTAAAACGTGGGCTTTCTCCCTAGCTCCTCAGCCTGCCAAAACATTATCAGCTCGTCCTTGGGTTCCCACAAAGCAGGTTATTGTTATGGCTAACTGAGCTCAAGCTTTCATCCCAACCCCCCCCTTCTGCACCTGATTTCTAAACACCAGAAAAAGCATGTTAAAAGCAAAGAGAAAATGGCTGCAATTTTCATCAGTTGTCAGAGCGGGAACATCCAATGTTTACAGCGTTGACATCGTGTATGTGGACTTATGTTAAGTGAAATATTTGTGGTTTGGTTTTAAGAAGTAGAGAGTTCTTTTTGCAATTCCTGAAGATAGTCTTCCAATGTATTTTCTCTAGCAACAGATAATGCCATACTAAACTGCAGTTTCAGTTGTGAATGGCAAAATACTCTGATCCAGCAAGAAGTATCAGCATCAAAGTAATGCAGCCTCATATAAATTCTACTTATCAGCTGTTATCAGAAAGAAGTTTTGGTTCTGGTTGCCCCAAATCCATTGGAATCGTGATTTATAAGCTTTTAATATAATTTGAAACCCTTATTTCCAGCTCATAGCAATTCCTGAGGTAAAGCATAGCAATTCCCTTTGCAAAGATACAGCATGAGGATAGTTAAGTCTTAAGAGATTTTGCAGCAACAAAATCCAACAAGAATCAGACAATTCTGTTACCTCCATAGAAGACCAGACTGGTTTCCAATCCTAGGCTCTTTCCTTTACTAACAATGAAAAAATATTTACTGGCTGAATGCAAGTTGGTAAGAAAGCACCCATGTCTCAGCCATTCATTTGTTTCCTTGACTCAATAATTGCATGAAGTGGAAAGGGGCAATTTAGATCACTGAAGTCAACCGTGCACTTGGTGCAGGAATCAGAATGAAATAAATGCATCCCTGAAAAACATATATCCTGCTTGAACATACCTAGCAAATACAGCCCTATTCACTGGTTTCCCTACCAAGTTGTTATTTCCCATGGGGGTTTTCTCTCTTCCTTTGGTAAGCTTTGGTTTCTTTTTCCTCTCTACGTTTTCATATGCCTGTTAACATGGACTCTAATCCTTGAAAGGTAATTGAGGCTGCACAACTTTGCTGCACAACTGAAAAAACCTTTCCTGAGCCACATATGCCATTAGAACAATAGATTAGATGAACAAAAAGATTGAAAAGAACCTTGGGAAGGATCCAGTCTAACTCATGACCTAATTGTTAATGCCACTAGGTTGAATTAACCAGCAATCAACTCCACAGGAAGGCTAAAAACTATTGAAATTGGCTATAATAACAGAATCTCACAAGTCTCATTATGCTGCATCTCTTTCCCCTTCTTATACTCCAGTGAATTAGGGAGGTGGCTGGCTGAGCTGCTTCTAAATGTTGTCATTTTGCTCTGGACCTAAAAAGTATGTTAGCCCCCTTTGCCTAGGTGGCAGTTCTTGCACGTCTCTGATTTATTGCACATCTAAAGATTTATTCCATCTTTAGACAGTTTCCTCTCCAGATTTCTGTTTAAGAATCTTGCTTGCTCTTTACACTAGTGGGTTAAGGGTTTAGAAATGCTACTCACTCTCAATTTTTTTACTTCAATTGCATACGTGGAAGGGATTTTGGTGATGTCAAACTACTTTGGTCAAACTTCTTCTTTCTGATATTGCATGACTTGATTCTGAACTTAGCCACCAACAATTCATAATCTGAATCACAATCAGCACTCAATCAGATATGTCATGACAGCAAGGACAAACTGGACATCAATGCTTGCATAGGAAATAATCTGTCTGATTATGGTGCAGTTCATTCGACGAGATCCAAATGTATAAGTGATGCTTACACTGGTTGAATCTTCCCTGGTATTGAGGTCAGGCTGATAGGTCTGTAGTTTCCTGGATCTAATTTTTTTTCCTTTTTTGAAGATGGGAACTACATCAGCTCTTTTCCAATCCTCTGGTAGTTCCCCAGTGCTCCAGGATCTTTGAAAGATATAGTTCAGTGGTTCTGAGATCACATCTGCCAGTTCCTTCATAACCTTGGATATAATCCATTTGGTCCTGGTGATTTCAACTCATCTAGGGTGGATAGGTGCTCTCTTACCATTTTTTTTGCCTATTTTAACCTGTATTCCTAACCTGTTTAACCTGTTTTTGATAGGTTGGACTGTTTTTTCCTTTTGTGTAAAGACAGATTCAAAAAATGAATTAAGCAGTTCTGCTTTCTCCCTGTTGCTTGTCATCTTCTTACTACTTTCTCCCATTAATGGACCAATCGTTTCCTTGACTTTTTTCTTGTTTTTTTACAACAACAACCTTTTTGTTGTTATTTTTTTACTTTTGTCACAAGCCTTAATTCATTTTGAGCCTTAGCTTTCCTCACTTCATCTTTGCAGGCTCAGGCAATTTGCTGATATTCTGCCTTAGTTATGTGCCCCTCTTTCCACTTTTTATACTTGTCCTTTTTGTCTTTCAATTTATCAGAAAGTTCTTTATGCAACCATGCTGGTTCCTTTTGAGAGCTGTTATTTTTCTTCTTTATTGGTATTGTGCTAGACTGGGCTTTTATAATCTCACTTTTCAAAGTTTCCCAAACTTCTTGGGTTGTTTTCCCCTTGAGAATTCTCATCTATGGAATCCTTCCCAAGCTCTCTCTAAGTTTATTGAAATTAGCTCTCTTAAAGCCCAAGACTCTAGTTTGACTTTGTTCTATTGCTTGTGCTTACATAATGTTGAATTCCAAAATTGCATGATCATTCCCCCCCCCCATGGTTCCTGTAGCTTCAACACCTTCTATCATTTCATCTCTGTTAGTGAGAATTAAGTCCAATATGGCTGATCCCCTAGTTCCCCTTCCCTACTTTTTGGGAGACAAAGTTGTCTGCTAGGTTTGTGAGGAACCTGTTTGAACTTCCACTTGGTGCAGAGTTTGTCTCCCAGTTGATGTCAGAGTAGTTAAAGTCCCCCATTACTATTGTGATGTGCTTCCTACATACCTTAGTTAACTGACTAGCAAAAAGTTATTCTAATTCCTCTGTTTGGTTGGGTGGGCTATACTATGCACCTATGGCAACATCATTTTTCTCTTTTTTATATTGACCCAAATGCATTCAAGACAATTTTCATCATTATTGTGCTCTATTTCTATAAAGATGTAGTTATTTTTTATATATAGTGCAACTCCATCTCCTCTTTTATTTGGTCTGTTTCTTTTAAATAATTTAAATTCCTCTATCTGTATATTCTATTTGTGGGTTTCATCCTACGACATTTCCGTAATGGCAACAATATCATATCTGCCTTCATTTACTTGAAATTCTAATTCATCCTATTTATTCCTCATACCCTATGCATTGGTGTATAGACATTTGAGTCTTTTTTGACTGCCCATGTCTTTACTTTCTACATAACCTGTTTTGTGCCTGAGTTATCCTATTTCCTTACCACCTGTTTGATTATTGCACATGGTTTGGCACACACTATTAAAATCTTGATTGTCCTTGACAGCAAGGTTTATATTCTTACCCGCACAAACATCTATGTTACAAGTACTGATAACCCTATTAGTTTTAGATTGCTGGGGACAGAAATGTTCTGTATCAATTAACTCTCTGTCCCCATTGTTTAGTTTAAATGTTTCTCCAGAAAATCCATGAATTTAATGCCAAGTAACTCAGTCCCCTTCTTTGATGGATGCAAACCAGCTTGACCTGCCACCTTAGTATCCCTATTAAGGTCAGCAAGGGACTGTATCTGTTATGCAGGGACACAGTGAAAGCTTTGTGTTTGTGGTTCACAGCTCTCACCCTGCCAGATCCCACGGTTGTCCGTACAGCCCTTCTCTTGCAAGATCTTTGTGGTAAAGGGGGCTGATAGCAGGGCAGCTCAATAGAACAGAATGGTTGAACTGGACACCTAATTTCTGCCTGAAGAGCACAGACTATATTCATTTGAGAGGCCTTCCATTTTCTTGGCAAGATTTTTACAAGTAGGCCACTGGGTCTTACCTCAACCCTCCCCATTTATCCAGGCTTGGGACTGGCATGCAAGTGCATAGCTTGATTAATGCAAAATTAGCTGTCAAATATATCATATTGTCCTCTATTTAATTAAGGGTTTTATTTCAAAGAAATATGCTACTTTTTCTATGTTTCTTCTCATTAGACTTTCTGATTTATATTTCCCCCCCTTGGACATTAAACAGACATCTGGAGAGGAAACTGTCTAAAGATGGAATAAACCATTCATTATATTTTCAGGCAAATTGCTCTTAAACTTTTAGGGGGGAAATGCTCTATTGGAGAAGATCATTTTTTTCCAGTTCCTAGGTCAGCTAAAGATAGCTTTTGTACTCCTTGATCTGGACAGTATTTAAAAGACAACTCTTTTATTGTTCATTTTCTTGGCTGTCCAATCTGCCTAGCCTCAGAGCTGATTCTCTAGCTATTAATCACAATATCCATATGTGTTTATAGCTATTTAGGAAGGTGTCTGAATTTTTCAAATGAGGTTATCTGTAGTAGGCTAGCTTTCTTATCTCTCTCCTGGCATGCCAGCTTTTGAGCAGATGTTTTCCTAGTTTATGGTAGGTATAAAGAACAGCTGTTTGATAGAAAGTGAACTAACTCAGAAGTTCCCCTGTAGCTAACTGTGGAATATGCCATCGAGTGCATTATTCTTTTTCTTTTATTCTCATGCACAAATAAACCCTGGAGCAGGAAGCATTTAATTCTGACAGATAAAAACAAATGGATGGGTAATTGAGAAGTCTTCTCTTCTAAAAAAAACAAAACCCAACACGAATTCAGTGGTTGAGAAAAACATGTTTCACTGATTCATTGCTGCAGATTAAATACAAGATTATTCTTTTAGTGTCATAAAATAAATTATGGATATTGCTAAAATCCTAACCTCAAAAAATCCACAATTCTTGTTCTTTTGATCATTTCCAGCTACTAGGCATATTGTCTAGAGAAGAACATAATGTCTTCTTACAATGATTGATTCAGAGTCATATTAATATTCTGATTATATCAGCCAAAAATACAACAAAAATAGAATAAGGCCAAGCCAACCCAGTCATATTTAATGTTAATTCTGGATTTCACTTGAGATAATGGAATTTCTATCTTTGTAAGGAATAGGGTCATACATTTAATGTTAAATTTGGCTAATTTTCATAATTTGAGCCTATTAAAGGGTGTTTTTTTTTAAAGGATGAAAAGGTTTGAGGTTTCAAGGGTTTAATCATATTCATGTATTCTACTTTGATAGATATTACATGTTATCAGAACAATGGTATTTAGTTTAATTGTGATATTTATATTAGAAGAGATTTTTTTCTTTTTGTAACATTTCATGAAAATGTCACTGGGCATTATTTCTTTATGTCTGTTTTTCTTTAATCTCTTTTTGTAAAAAGCTTTTAACTGGAAAATGATGGTAGAAACTTTCACAAGTTTTAGTGACTTAAAAACAAATCTGAAAATTATTAAATTCACCTACAACCATTTCAGTTATATCTGTAACTAGTGCTCTTTATTTCAATAATTAATTTTCTCCCATGTCTGACTTAAACAAATCTTTTCAGATACATCTACAGGTATAGCAAATCTGTGTTGTAATAGCTCACATTTAGAGTACAGTATACTAGCAATGGATTAAAAAGGCTTGTGCATTGATGTGATGTACTCAAAATTGTATGATGGAATCTGTTTTGTGAAGGCACAACAGTGGTATGTCTCATCCTAACAGTTCCTAGCACATTTTATTTTAGTTCTGGGTAACTTTATTTTCTCACATGTTCATTTGGCTGTGCAAATTGGACTTTCAGTTTTCAATACAACTGACAGCTGATATATGTGCTTTTACTCTGTTCACACACTAACTCTTAGGTATAAATTTTATTGGAATTATTAACATATATAAAAATGGTAGGCTTTTATTGTACCTTATTCACAAGATACAAAATCTTACAGGTTTGTGTTGGGAAGTTGACATTTTGTGGCCAGTAAACAGTAATAACTGCCTTAAGGTGGTTAGTATTTTTGTATTAATATTGGTAAATGTTTAGGGATATTTACTTGTTTGTTTATTATATTAAATAAAGTAGTAAATAAAGTACTTGTAGTAAATAAAGATATGTTTCATCTTTCTTTTCCCTCCAGCAGTCTAAACATGTAAGATAAAAGTCCAATTGAGGTGAAAACATTAAAGCAAACCAGTTAAAATATATAGCAAATAGAGTTAACACTTGAAATGCCAAACATCTTTGCTTCCTTTCTTGTGTTCCATGAGTTATGCTTCAGAAGGTAGTAAAAAGAACATAACCTCTCCCAACGATCTACAGAGTATGGAAGTTCATACTATATAGAAGGATGTGGTATAAGTTAACAAGTAGTCTCCCCCAAAAATTTTGTAAGGCTTTATACATCAGGACACTCTGAGCTGATCCATGAAATGGAACAGTAACCAGCAAAGCAGTTGTAACAAGAGTCACATATAATGCATGGCCACAGACCACCAAGACTTAACTCAAGATTTAAAACATAACATTTCTTCAAGCTTTTGTGGACCCCCTGAGATGACATCACGGCCCCCCAGGGGCCCAGGGACCACAGGTTGAGAACCACTGTGCTATAGTATTGTAAGCCCTTTTCAAAGTATGAATGATATCTGAGACACTTCTTAAGAAGATCATCATGTGTTATTTTAACAGCTAGAGCCTGTACTAATTTCATATACTGAGAACCTTTAACAGAAGTTATAATAGTAACTGGATGTTATATAAAGGAGTAGAAGAACTTTTCTTCTCTAGGACCACGGCTTTTTACATAATTACCATAATATCTAAATCTATTTATAAAAAGACCAACTTATTAAAACATTAACCTTTATTAGCTTCTACTTTAAAGTTTTTATTGAAATGCCATGATAGTGAACAAAAACATAGGTTTTTTTTAATGAGCATCCTTGTAGATATTATAGATTTTTTTTTAATTTGTAAAAAGGGGATTTGGTTGGTGCATGCAATAGTATCTCAGGAATTTTCAGCATTTTGCTGGATTTTGCCTATTATCTGTCTGCAAGAGAAGAAAGGTTCATGCTTTGCAGCTTCATGTAAAGAAAATTTATATAAAATGTTTTATAGATGGCACATGACACCAGTAAGACTAGCGAAAATGTTTAAAAATGTTTTGAACAATTGTTGGAAATGTAAACAAAAGCCAGGTACCTACTACCATATCTGGTGGGTATGCCCTAGTGCGAAAAAATTTTGGCTTAAGATTCATACATGGTTGGAAAAGATGACTAAAATACAGATAGAATTTAAACCAGAACTGTTTCTGTTAGGAATATTAGGAGCCAAATATGAGAAGGAGAATGAGTATTTAATATTGCATATATTGACAGCAGCGAGAATAGCATTTGCCCAATATTGGAAAAATGAAAATTTACCATCTGAAGAGATCATAATTAAGAAAATTTTAGAACGTGCAGAAATGGATAGATTAACCTTAGAGATCAAAGAGAAAGAAGACTCAGTTTATTTTAAAAATGGGATACTTTTTACCAATGGTTAGCAAAACGAACTAGTGAGAAATGATTGTGATATTTAATGGCGAACATATCTTAATAAGATGAATGATATGTATTGATTAACTGATACTCTTTATGATTACTGTTTCTCTTATTTAATATAGCTATTCACTATTATATTAATTACTGCTATTGAACATATGTACCCGGACAATAGTCTGTTTGCTAAAGCTTGAAAATGTTAATGGGGGGGTAACCCCATTGTTGTTCCTATCCCCGTCCCAACCCCAACCCTGATTCCTACCCTGAACCCCAATCCCCATACTGACCCTATCCCCTCCCTAACCTTATAAAACTCAATAAAAATACTGTAAAAAAAAGAAGGGTTCATGCTCATCCACAAGTAATGGGCATTATAGTATATAATGGGATTGGACTTTATGTTTCAAAGCACATTTGAAATTATCCTTTTTTTGTAAGATAATCAAGGAATCGTGAATATTATTAGCAAGTTCAAACCAGTGCCTTCAACTTTAAAAGGCAAGAAAACATTGGGAATAGTTAACTTCCCAAATTAAGGAATATTTTGGAAATGATGATATTTTTATTAGTAACTCAAGATGGCATTATTCTAGATTGCATAAATGCAGAGCATTTAGTGATACCTCTCATGCCAACTTAACCAACTGAAGTCGTATAAATCAGAAACAGATAACCCCCAGTTTTGCTGCTTATGAGAAGTGATCTGCTACTTCTTTGGAAAGTTCTCTCATTTGAAATGTGATTAAACTTACCATTTTCTTTATTTGGTGGGAAAATGCCTATAGTATGATGGCAGAGAATTCAAAAATACACCGGTAGTATTCTTGTAAACGTATGTTCTCTGTGTCATGTCTGGGTAAACAGCCAGCAATTCTTGTCAAAAAAAAAAGCGCTCCCTCATGCCTGAAGATTGAGACAAAATTCAGGAAGCCTTCAGAACAGAGAAATATAAATTTGAGTATGGAAAAATCAAATGCTGGGACATGAAAGGCAGGTAGAGAAACTCCCTAGCTCCCTTAGCAGTGATCCTTGTCTCTCTCACATTGCCTGCTGTTTTTCTGTCTGACAGGCGTACCTAGTATTTTTTAGAAATGTTCTTATTATCAGGTCGTCCAAGCTTTTCGGTTTCCCGTTTTTAAAACCAGGCATTTCTCAGGCTCTGTCAAATCTGTTAGTTAACCTGCACCACTATGAAAGCAGCAGGAGTACAGCAACCAAATGAGCCAGTTTGTCTGCTTGGTCAGTAGATGGCATGCCATAGACCAGTGGTGGCGAACCTATGGCACGCATGCCAGAGGCGGCACTCAGAGCCCGCTCTGTGGGCACGCGCACCGTGCCCCGGAGATGGCAACCATCCCTCTTCAACCAGCCGCCCGCTAACTCGCCGAGGTCCCACATGGCCGGATGCATCCCAGCACCCATGCGCTTACTGGCCTCTGTGTGGGGGGGGGCGATGGTGTCAGGCAGCAGCCACCCGGCCCCTGCATCGCCTTGCCCTGCGACAATGGCACCCCCACCCTGTCTCGCCTTGCCTCGCCTCACCCCGCAGGACGAGCCTCCTGCCCACCGCCCCACCTGCCAGAGACCCCTTGGATCTCCCCCAACCCTGCCCGGCCCCCACAGGCGTCCCTCCCCATGAGCAACATCGAGGTGACCACGCCCACCTTGGCCACACCCACCCAGTCTGCCATGACCACCACAGTCACATCCACTCAGTGGGCCATGCCCACCTGGCACCCGGCGATAAATAAGTGGGTTTTGGGTTGCAGTTTGGGCACTCGGTCTCTAAAAGGTTCGCCATCACTGCCATAGACCTTGCCAGTTCATTAAGCAGCAGCAACAGTATCAAACTGCTGGTGGTTCATTAGCCCAGGTACCTCATGCTACTGTTTTAATCCACCAATCAGATGAAGAAAGATTGTAGTGCAAAGAAGACAGTAATGTCTGCGGGTGAGGGTGGGGAAATTACTGAGAGATAATCAGATGTATCTCAGAAAAACTGGTGAGATTTCTGCATCTTATGACTGTAGTACTATATATCTTATGACTGTGTGTATGTATATATATATATATATATATATATATATATATATATATATATATATATATATATATATATATATATATATATATATATATATATATATATATATATATATATATATGTAGGTCTTTGGTAATTCGGGTTTTCTCCCGTGTAAAGTTGAAAGTGTGTTGGCAACGTTTCGACGAAGTCCCATTCGTCATCTTCAGGCTGGTGTCTTCGGCTTCGTGCTTCTAGGAGCAATGTGTGATCGCAGCTGTTTCTTCCTTTTAACTGCCAGTGGAGGTATGAACTGATTGGATGGGAGCTTGGCTGTGTTCTGATTGGGTGGAGGTGTGTTCTGATTGGTTAGGGGCTTGGCTGTGCTCTGATTGGATGGGGGGTTGGCTGTGCTCTGATTGGATGGGGGCGTGCTCTGCTTGGGTGGGGGCCCTGTTGTGCTAGGATTAGTCTGAGTTGCAGGGGAATTTGAGATGGAGAGCTGCATTGCTGTAGTTTGGCTTCGCATTCGTGCCACATCTTCAAGGTGGGTGTCAGTTTGCTTCACGTATGGAATGGAGGGGTTTTAAATGGCCAATGATGCAGCTGTGGTCTGGTTTCTGGTCCGTGGTCGTGCCTCATCATCGGTGCGGGTTTGAGTCTGCTTTTTGCGTGGATGTGTGGTGGTGACATCATGTGTGGTCTTCGTGAGTGTGGGTCCAGTGTCGCTCCTTGTGCTAGGGATTCGTCTGTCAATAAGGCTGGGTTTCCAAATGGCTGGTAGGCGGGAGGTATCATCTCGTTTATTCATGCTGTGTGGGCGTTTTTCTATCTCGATGGCTTCTCTGATTATTCTGTTGTTATTCCATTCCATACGTGAAGCAAACCGACACCCACCTTGAAGATGTGGCACGACCACGAACGCGAAGCCAAACTACAGCAATGCAGCTCTCCATCTCAAATTCCCCTGCAACTCAGACTAATCCTAGCACAACAGGGCCCCCACCCAAGCAGAGCACACCCCCATCCAATCAGAGCACAGCCAACCCCCCATCCAATCAGAGCACAGCCAACCCCCCATCCAATCAGAGCACAGCCAAGCCCCTAACCAATCAGAACACACCTCCACCCAATCAGAACACAGCCAAGCTCCCGTCCAATCAGTTCATACCTCCACTGGCAGTTAAAAGGAAGAAACAGCTGCGATCACACATTGCTCCTAGAAGCACGAAGCCGAAGACACCAGCCTGAAGATGACGAATGGGACTTCGTCGAAACGTTGCCAAGACATTTTCAATTTTACACGGGAGAAAACCCGAATTACCAAAGACCTACATACAAACACCTGTGAAAACCTCAGAAAACAAATATCGTACCTCTATGGGGAGGAATTCTACCATCTGACCAAGACCTATGAAAAACTCGAAGTCCAAAGAGCTTCCATTCTATGTGACCTCTCATTCTTACGCAACTGCCGAGATCAAAATTTAATCCCCACATGCTTCCAATTGAAATTTTACTCCAACTCTGCAGCCACCAAACGCATCCTGAAAAGAACAGAGTTGGCCCTAATCAGAAATGAACTTCACACAAAAAGATTCCTCCTAGACCGAATCAACAAAGATCTCCTCACACTTCACCTCAAACTCAGCAACGATCCACCCTGCACTTTGGGACAAATCCAAACAACTCGCCGTCTGGAGAGCCGAAACACAGACCACCCTCAAGACAGACACACATACCAACAAATTCCGAAGACTACAGGAACGCCAGAAACAAACCCTTCCTCCCTCACAACCACACATGAAACAAACAGTGCATAACATCTCAGATAGGACCCTCACCAAAGCCGAAACCGATGTCCTTTCCAAAGGATTCAACTTTGCAGTCGCTCCCAAACACATCCCCACTGAAACCATTATATGCGGAGTTGAAACCAGCCTGACCAAAATCAACCCCGACGACGCTAACAGAATCAGACTCGAAATCACCAACATCCTCTGCACCAGCAAACCCCCCAAAAGCAACTTACACAAAGAGGAACAGACAGCACTAATTAACCTGAAAGAAGACACCAGCATAATAATCCTACCAGCAGACAAGGGCAACGCCACGGTGGTTATGAACACATCTGACTACCAAATCAAATTAACCAACCTGCTCCAGGACTCCACATACAAACCCCTAATCACAGATCCCACCACCTACCTGGAAAAAAACACTAGATCCAAAATAAAAGCCTCCCCCATCAGCGAAGAGATCCAGCAAAGAATCATTCCCAGAGAAAAATCATCCAGATGCCCTAAGCTCTATGGTCTCCCCAAGATACACAAAGAAGGAACCCCACTTAGACCCATAGTCAGCTCCATAGGCTCACCTCTACAAAACCTAGCCAAATTTCTCGCCAAACAACTACAGCCCTATTCAGAATCCATCACCTCACACGTAAAAAAAATTCATTCCAATTCATAGAGATCATAAAGAAACAAAACTTACAGCCCAGCGACCTACGCGTGAGCTTTGATGTCATTTCCCTCTTCACCCAAGTGCCAATCCAAGAAGCCTTGACAGCTATCCAAAACAAATATAACCCCCCCAAGCACATCCTAGATCTGACCAACCATTGCCTATCCAACACATACTTCATCTATAACGGACAAAAATACAAACAAATAGAAGGAGCACCCATGGGGTCACCCCTCTCACCTGTCATTGCAAACCTCTACATGGAACACTTTGAAACCCAAGCTCTAGAAAAATCTGATCACAAACCCAAACTCTGGCTCAGATACGTAGACGACACCTTCATAATCTGGCCACATGGGAAAGAAAAACTAGACAACTTCCTCACACACCTCAACAGCCTACACCCCAAAATACAGTTCACCATGGAAACAGAAGCTAACAAGCAACTTCCTTTCCTGGATGTCTTAGTCTACAAGAAATCCAATGGCTCCCTAGGACACACCATCTACCATTTCAATAAACTTAGAGAGGGTTTGGGAAGGATTCCATGGATGAGAATCCTCAAGGGGAAAACAACACAAGAAGCTTGGGAAATTTTGAAAAGTGAGATAATAAAAGCCCAGTCTAGCACAATACCAACAAAGAGGAAAAATTACAGCTCTCAAAAGAAACCAGCATGGCTGCATAAAGAACTCTCTGATAAATTGAAAGAT
>JALGBA010003498.1:0-38422 GCA_023970755.1 Azemiops feae
GATAGATAGATAGATAGATAGATAGATAGATAGATAGATAGATAGATAGATAGATCTACACGATATGTTGCAGGTTTGCACAGTTGACTTTCATGCCTAAGGTGGGACTAGAACCGACAGTCTTTCGATTTCTAGTCCCGTGCCTTAAGTATCCCGCATTGTCTCTCACTGTCTATGGAGACTCTCAGTCATCCGGGTCATAATTGTCCCAAAGATGCTTTTTCAGGAGGCAACTGGACTTTCTTAATTTTCTTTGAAGACGTTTTGCTTCTCATACAAGAAGCTTCTTCAGCTCTGACTGGAGCATCACTTAATGGCCTCGGCTGCTTTTGTAAAACCTAAGTAGTGTCACAACTAGTGGAGGCTAGTGAAAAGATACTATTGGATGTATTGTTTCCATTACGCTAAATAACTACGTTTGTGTTTTTATTTATTTATTGCGATCACTTGGGGGTTGCCAGCAAATTTTAGGGGACGTCACAAATTTGGAGGTGGTGTACTCGGTCAACCCTGGAGTCCAATTTAATACAGTTCCTGCTTTCCCTGGATAAACCATTTAGTTACCTGCAAACTGCATGCAGGCTGGGGAATTCTGTGACTTGAAGTCCACAAAAATTGCCAAGTTTGAGAAACGCTGGATGACTTACAGGGATTAAACTTGTCCCCTGCTGGCTGGGAATGGATGTGCAATACTCTGTGACACTCCACCTTTGCGGGGGGCTTTTATATAGGGCGCCCCCAATACAATCCAGATTTCTGCATTGTCTTTTTTCCGTCCTTACCTCCAATCCAAAGTCTTCCTTCCATATATGCTCCAGCAAACTCGGAAGTTCTTGGTTCTACTAGCCGGCCTCTCTAATAACCATTTCCACCCGAGCTCTCTGTGTACATATCTATGGCGATTCCCAAGAGCGACGGTTTGAAGAGGGGAAAGCCCAGTCTGCCCTCCGCTCTCCTTTCCTACCTCTATGGTGCCTTTTCGCTTCTCTGCCGAAATAGGGGACGTGCCTTCTGATGGCGTCACAGCCCGGCGACGCCCCGAGAAGGCTGTCCCGCGGCCAAGGAGAAGGCAAAGGTGGAGCCGGCGGCGCTGCTGCCTTTGCATCAAGGCCAGGTGAGGCGGGGGCTTCAGGGAAGCTTCCCCGAATCTGCCGCTCGACGCCGCCTTTTCACGGGCGGCGTGGGTACTAGAGTTGCGTTCCCACGACACCGTTGCCCGATGAACTCAATTGCTGTGTTCGCTACTCCCTTCTAGTACATGACCGAGGGAGCCGGGCGTTTAGCAAGTTATTGCTGTTATTCTTATTTATTTGGGTGCTTTTCCACTTAGGTCCTCGACTTCCTGGCCATTGCCTGACCAAATCCCTGCGGTTTTCTTGGCAAGGTTTTCCCCCCCAGCTGCGGTTAGAATAGAATAACCGAGTTGGAAGGGACCTTGGAGGTCTTCTAGTCCAACCCCCTGCTTAGGCAAGCAACCCTATACCATTTCAGACAAATGGTTTGCCGTTGCTTCCTTCCTAGGGCCGAGAGAGAGTGACTGGCCCAAAGCTGGTTTTGGAGTGACTGACCCAGATGACTTTTTGCGTATTTTTTTAATGCAGCCTTTGTTATTTTTTTATAAATAACTCAAGGCGGCAAATATATCTAATGCTCCTTCCTTCTCTTATTTTCGCCATGCAGCAACAGCCCTAGGGTTAGGTTTAGACTTAGGCTGACTAGGAGAGGAATTGGCCCAAAGCTGGTTTCTCATACCTAAGGTGGTACTAAAACTCAGCCCCCACCCCCAATTTCTAGCCTGGCACCTTCCACCCCAATTGACTAGCTGTCTATTTTTCACCCCAGTGAAATGATATTCACGAATGGGCATACTAGGAAGATTAGAAACTAAGATGCAGCAAGAAATTAGTGTGGATGTGTAGACGTAAAAAACATTTTATAATCGTCAGTTTCCAAACTAGCACGAAGGTAAAATCTAATCTCACTCATTTTAATATTAAGCATAGCAATAAATTTTGTGTATGTTTGGTGAGGTTTATCTTTAAAGTTAGCACCTATCAAAGTAACCTTAATTCATCATTACAGGCCTTTTTGAAGGCCGCGCCATCTCTCGCTAAGGGACAAGCAGGTACAGCAGCCACCAAAAGAAATAAACCTTTTAAATAGCGTTTTAAGTTTATTATTCTTTATTAATAAAACCTTACTAATATTAGGTTATCTTACTCTGTCCCTCAGGGTCGCAGCAAAGGGCCTCCCGTCGCCCTATTATAATTAAAAGCGTTAATATAAAGTAAGAATATAAACTTAAAATCCCATTCAAAAGTTTCTTATTTCGGCGGCCCGGGGGGGCAAATGCCCGTTTGACCCAGGATTGCCGTTGTTTCCGTCCCATAGCATTAACATCTAACCTTCTCGCATGGGCGACCTCCCGTCCGTCCAAATGGGCATCCCCCAGTTCTTTGGAATCGACCTTCCTATCATGGGCCGACCTCGCTTGTCCGTCGCTTTTAGGTCATCCCTCGCAACTTCCTCTCGCGCGCCTTCTCCCTAGAGGTTTCTTGTCCGTTCCTGCTATCGGCCCCCAGGGCTTTTGACGGCCACCTTCTCGCCATAGAGACCTCCTGTGCATCCCGTCGGCAACTTCCTGTCCTCTTTTCTGCTCTACGCTGCCGCAAGAAGAGAAAAAAGCCTCGTACTACCGCAGGTGAGCCGAGCAGCCACAAAAAGAAATAAAGCTTTTAAATGGAGTTTTAAGTGTAGTATTTATGAATGAAACCTCAGTAATATTAGGTGATGTTTTTGTGTCCCCGCGTCGCAGCACAAGGGCTTCCCTTCGCCCTATTAACATTAATAAGGCCTTACTAATAAAGAATAGCGGATAATAAACTTAAAATCTCATTCAAAAGGGCCTATTTCTTTCGGCACAGTTTTAACGTCGCACGCATAGGCATCGAGGCAATTCCCAGGCGGGTGAAGCTGGAATGGAGGGTTTAGGGATGGAAGAAACGAGGACGGGCGTGAGGCCGCCGGGTAGCTGCTTCTAATGTGGCATGGTGCCTCTGGGCATATGTAAAGTGCGAGTGGAAGAGGAGGGACACGTAAATCTCGGCTGCCTCTAGCTTCACTTGCTCAGCCAATATTGACTGACTGGGAAGCTAAAAGGGGCTTTCTAAACCTCTAGGCGAGATGGGGCAGATAAATGTCATCATAATATAAATTATATAGTATTATCATACACCCGCGCACGGGCGCGCGCACACACACACACACGCATATCATTGTTATTATATAAATAATAAAGCCGGAGCTAAAGGGGCCACTTGGTCCATCATCCAACAACATTCTCTCTTCAGGGGTCCTTGGTGCTCTCTGAGCTTGGTGGTTTCCTTGCAGACGTTTCGTGACCCAACTCGTACTACCGCAGTTGAGCCGAGCAGCCACAAAAGAAATAAGCTTTTTAAATGGAGTTTTAAGTGTGTATTTATGAAGGAGACCTCAGTAATATTAGTGATGTTTTTGTGTCCCCCCCCCGCGTCGCAGCAAGAGGCTTGCCCTTCGCCCTATTACATTATAATTCGTTCCTAATAAAGATAATGATAATAACTTTTAAACCCATTCAAAGGTCTATGCTTTTCGGCACAGTTTTACGTCGCAAAGCATAGGCATCGAGGCAATCCCAGGCGGGTGAATCTGGAATGGAGGGTTTAGGGATGGAAGAAACGAGGGACGGGCGGGGAGGCCGGCGGGTAGCTGCTTCTAAGTGTGCACGGTGCCTCTGGGCATATGTAAAGTGCGAGGGGAAAGAGGAGGGAAGGAAATCTCGGCTGCCTCTAGCTTCACTTGCTCAGCCCAGATTGACTGACTGGGAAGCTAAAAGGGGCTTTCTAAACCTCTAGGCGAGATGGGGCAGATAAATGTCATCATAATATAAATTATATAGTATTATCATACACCCACGCACGCACGCGCGCACACACACACACACGCATATCATTGTTGTTATATGAATAATAAAGCCGGAGCTAAAGGGGCCACTTGGTCCATCATCCAACAACATTGTCTCTTCAGGGGTCCTTGGTGCTCTCTGAGCTTGGTGGTTTTTTTGCCGACGTTTCGTGACCCCAACTAGTAACATCATCAGTGCTAAAGAAGAGGAATTTGACTCTCGCTTTTATACTTAGTGGCTTGGCCTATCAAGGGTTGATGGAGTGTTCCTGTTAGTTTCTTGATTGGGGGCGTTGTTTACTTATTTATTTAGTGTATGCATATCATACATGGATCTTGCAGTATATATTACATTTCACCTAGATTAGAAAACACATAAATAATCATGTTAAAAAGATTTTGTCAGATACATAGCCTTCGACCATGAAGCGCAGCTCCTTTTATATTAGATAGTAGATTAGATAATAGATAGATAGATAGATAGATGATAGATCGATAGATAGATAGCTATGATAGATAATAGATAGATAGATAGATGATAGATAGATCTACAACGATAATGTTTGCAGGTTGCACGTTGACTTTCATGCATAGGTGGGACTAGAACCGACAGTCTTCCGATTTCTAGTCCCGTGCCTTAAGTATCCCGCATTGTCTCTCACTGTCTATGGAGATTCTCAGTCATCCGGGTCATAATTGTCCCAAAGATGCTTTTTCAGGAGCCAACTGGACTTTCTTAATTTTCTTTGAAGACGTTTCGCTTCTCATACAAGAAGCTTCTTCAGCTCTGACTGGAGCATCACTTAATGGCCTCGGCTGCTTTCGTAAAACCTAAGTAGTGTCACAGCTAGTGGAGGCTAGTGAAAAGATACTATTGGAGTGTATTGTGTCATACGCTAAATAAATACGTTTGTGTTTTTATTTATTTATTGCGATCACTTGGGGGTCGCCAGCAAATTTTAGGGGACGTCACAAATTTGGAGGTGGTGTACTCGGTCAACCCTGGAGTCCAATTTAATACAGTTCCTGCTTTTCCTGGATAAACCATTTAGTTACCTGCAAAGTACATGCAGGCTGGGGGATTCTGGGACTTGAAGTCCACAAAAATTGCCAAGTTTGAGAAACGCTGGATGACTTATAGGGATTAAACTTGTCCCCTGCTGGCTGGGAATGGATGTGCAATACTCTGTGACACTCCACCTTTGCGGGGGGGCTTTTATATAGGGCGCCCCCAATACAATCCAGATTTCTGCATTGTCTTTTTTCCGTCCTTAACTCCAATCCAAAGTCTTCCTCCATATATGCTCCAGCAAACTCGGAAGTCTTGGTTCTACCGGCCGCTCTACCATTTCCACCCGAGCTCTCTGGTTACATTTCTATGGCGATTCCCAAGATCGACGGTTTGAAGAGGGGAAAGCCCACTCTTCCCTCCGCTCTCCTTTCCTACCTCTATGGTGCCTTTCCGCTTCTCTGCCGAAATAGGGGACGCGCCTTCTGATGGCGTCACAGCCCGAGAAGGCTGTCCCGCGGCCAAGGAGAAGGCAAAGGTGGAGCCGGCGGCGCTGCTGCCTTTGCATCAAGGCCAGGTGAGGCGGGGGCTTCAGGGAAGCTTCCCCGAATCTGCCGCTCGACGCCGCCTTTTCACGGGCGGCGGGGGTACTAGGAGTTGCGTTCCCACGACACGCGTTGCCCGATGAACTCAATTGCCTGTGTTCGCACTCCCTTCTAGTAACATCACCGGAGGGAGCCGGGCGTTTAGCAAGTTATTGCTGTTATTCGTAATATTATTTGGTGCTTTCCACTTAGTCTCGACTCCTGGCCATTGCCTGACCAAATCCCTGCGGTTTTCTTGGCAAGGTTTTTCCCCCCAGCTGAATAACGGAGTTGGAAGGGACCTTGGAGGTCTTCTAGTCCAACCCCCTGCTTAGGCAGGCAACCCTATACCATTTCAGACAAATGGTTTGCCGTTGCTTCCTTCCTAGGGCCGAGAGAGAGTGACTGGCCCAAAGCTGGTTTTGGAGTGATGACCCAGATGACTTTTTGCGTATTTTTTTAATGCAGCCTTTGTTATTTTTTTTATAAATAACTCAAGGCGGCAAATATATCTAATGCTCCTTCCTTCTCTTATTTTCGCCATGCAGCAACAGCCCTAGGGTTAGGGTTAGACTTAGGCTGACTAGGAGAGGAATTGGCCCAAAGCTGGTTTCTCATACCTAAGGTGGTACTAAAACTCAGCCTTCACCCCCCAATTTCTAGCCTGGCACCTTCCACCCCAATTGACTAGCTGTCTATTTTTCAACCCAGTGAAATGATATTCACGACTGGGCATACTAGGAAGATTAGAAACTAAGATGCAGCAAGAAATTAGTGTGATGTCGGTAGACATAAAACATTTTAATAAATGCGTCAGTTTCCAACAGCAGCGAAGGTAAAAATCTAATCTCATCTTTAATATTAAGCATACCATAAATTTATGTATGTTTTGTGAGGTTATCTTTACAGTTACACCTAATCCAGTAACCTTAATTCATCATTACGGCCTTTTTGAAGGCCCGCGACCATCTCTCCTAAGGGACGCAGGTCAGCAGCCTCCATAATAATAAAAACCTTTTGATGGCGTTTTTAAGCTTATTATTCTTTGTTAATAAAACCAACTATATAGGTTATCTTACTCTGCCCCAGGGTCTCAGCAAAAGTGCCTCCCGTCGCCCTATTAATATTAATAAGGCGTTAATAATAAAGATAGAGAATAATAACCTTAAAATCCCATTCAAAAGGTTTATTTATTTCGGCGGCCGCAATACCCGTTTTGACCACAGGAGGGCAGGTTTTTCCGTCCCATAGCATTAACACCTAGACCTTCTCGGCATGGCGACCTCCCGTCCGTCCAAATTGGCCATCCCCCAGTTCATTTGGAATCGACCTTCCTATTATGGCCGAATTCTTATCCGTTGCTTTTAGTCATCCGTCGGCACCTTCCTGTCCTCTTTTCTGCTCTACGCTGCCGCAAGAAGGGCAAAAAGCCTCGGACTGCCGCAGGTGAGCCGAGCAGCCACAAAAAGAAATAAAGCTTTTAAATGGATTTTTTAAAGTGTATATTTATTATGACACCTCGTAATATTAAGTGATGTTTTTTGTGTCCCCCCCGCGCGCAGCAAACGGCTTCCCTTCGCCTTTAACTTAATAATGCGTACTAATAAGATAAGATAATACTTTAAAATCTCCGCATTAAAAGGTCTCTTTCTTTCGCACAGTTTTAACGTCGCAAAGCATAGGCAATCGAGGCCGCAATCCCAGGCCGGTGAATCTGGAATGGAGGGTTTAGGGATGGAAGAAACAGGGGACGGGCGGGGAGGCCGGCGGGCAGCTGCTTCTAAGTGTGCACGGTGCCTCTGGGCATATGTAAAGTGCGAGGGGAAAGTGGAGGGAAGGAAATCTTGGCTGCCTCCAGCTTCACTTGCTCAGCCCATATTGACTGACTGGGAAGCAAAAAGGGGCTTTCTAAACCTCTAGGCGAGATGGGGCAGATAAATGCAATCATAATATAAATTATATAGTATTATCATACACCCACGCACGCACACACACACACCCACGCATATCATTGTTATTATATAAATAATAAAGCCGGAGCTAAGGGGCCACTTGGTCCATCATCCAACAACATTGTCTCTTCAGGGGTCCTTGGTGCTCTCTGAGCTTGGTGGTTTTCTTGCAGACGTTTCGTGACCCAACTAGGTAACATCATCAGTGCTAGAAGAGAGAGGAATTTGCTCTCTCTTTATATACTTAGTGGCTTGTCCTATCAGTGTTGATGGAGGTGTTCCTGGTAGTTTCTTGATTGGGCGGTTGTTTACTTATTTATTTAGCGTATTGCATATCATACATGGACTTGCAGTATATATTAACATTTCACCTAGATTAGAAAAACACAATGAAATATAAATGTTAAAAAGATTTTTGTTCAGATACCAATAGGCCGTCTAACCATTGAAGTGCAGCCTCCTTTATATTAGATAGATAGATAGATTGATAGATTGATAGATAGATAGGGTAGATAGATGTACACGATATGTTGCAGGTGTGCGCAGGCCCCAGCTGCACACATTCGGTCGTGCGTCAATGCAATTGCAGATAGCTATGATGGGAAGCTGGTGGTTTGGCATTGCCTCCTTACTAGGACCAAGAGAGAAGGACTGACCCCAAGGTCACCACAGTTGACTTTCATGCCTAAGGTGGGACTAGAACCGACAGTCTTCCGATTTCTAGTCCGTGCCTTAAGTATCCCGATTTGTCTCTCACTAGTCTATGGAGATTCTCAGTCATCCGTGGTCATATTGGTCCAAAGATCTTTTCCTGAGGCAAACTGGACCTTTCTTGATTTTCCTTTGAAGACGTCTTCTCCTTCTCATACAGAAGGTTATTTCAGCTCTGACTGAGAGCATCACTTATGGCCTTTGGCTGCTTTTGTAAAAACTAAGCAGTGTCACAACTAGTGGAGGCTAGTGAAAAGATACTATCGGAGTGTATTGTGCCATACGCTAAATAAATACGTTTGTGTTTTTATTTATTTATTGCGATCGCTTGGGGGTTGCCAGCAAATTTTAGGGGACGTCACAAATTTGGAGGTGGTGTACTCGGTCAACCCTGGAGTCCAATTTAATACAGTTCCTGCTTTCCCTGGATAAACCATTTAGTTACCTGCAAACTGCATGCAGGCTGGGGAATTCTGGGACTTGAAGTCCACAAAAATTGCCAAGTTTGAGAAACGCTGGATGACTTACAGGGATTAAACTTGTCCCCTGCTGGCTGGGAATGTATGTGCAATACTCTGTGACACTCCACCTTTGCGGGGGGCTTTTATATAGGCGCCCCCAATGACATCCAGTTTTCTGCAGTGTCTTTTTTTCCGTACCTTACCTCCAATCCAAAGTCTTCCTCATATATGCTCCAGCAAACTCTCGGAAGTCTTGGTCCTCCGGCCGCTCTAGGAACTAATACCATTTCCCCCGAGCTCTCTGTTACGTCTCTATGGCGATTCCCAAGATCGACGGTTTGAAGAGCGGAAAGCCCAGTTGCCCTCCGCTCTCTTTCCTACCTCTTATGGTTCCTTTCCGCTGTCTCTGCTGCCGAATAGTGGACGTGGTGACCGCTCCTTCTGATGCGTCACCAGCCCGGCGACGCCCCGAGAGGCTGTCCCGCGGCCAGGAAAGGGCAAGTGTTGAGCCGGCCGGTGCTGCTGGCCTTTGCATCAAGGCCTGTGAGCGGGGGCTTTCAAGGTAAATCTTCCCCGAATCTGCCGGCTCGAACGCCCTTTTCATGGGCGGCGGGTACTAGGATTTGCGTTCCCACGACACGCGTTGCCCGATGAACTCAATTGCCTGTGTTCGCACTCCCTTCTAGTAACATCACCGGAGGGAGCCGGGCGTTTAGCAAGTTATTGCTGTTATTCTTGATATTATTTGGTGCTTTCCACTTAGTCTCGACTCCTGGCCATTGTCTGACCAAATCCCTGCGGTTTTCTTGGCAAGGTTTTTCCCCCCAGCTGCGGTTAGGATAGAATAACCGAGTTGGAAGGGACCTTGGAGGTCTTCTAGTCCAACCCCCTGCTTAGGCAGGCAACCCTATACCATTTCAGACAAATGGTTTGCCGTTGCTTCCTTCCTAGGGCCGAGAGAGAGTGACTGGCCCAAAGCTGGTTTTGGAGTGACTGACCCAGATGACTTTTTGCGTACTTTTTTAATGCAGCCTTTGTTATTTTTTTATAAATAACTCAAGGCGGCAAATATATCTAATGCTCCTTCCTTCTCTTATTTTCGCCATGCAGCAACAGCCCTAGGGTTAGGGTTAGATTTAGGCTGACTAGAAGAGGAATTGGCCCAAAGCTGGTTTCTCATACCTAAGGTGGGTACTAACCTCAGCCCCACCCCACAATATTCTTCTAGCCTGCACCTTCCACCCCAATTGACTAGCTGCTATTTTTCACCCCAGTGAAACATGATTATTCACCTGAATTGGCATACTAAGGAAGATTAAACCTAGATGCAGCAAGAATTAGTGTGATGTAGGTAGTACAATACAACATTTTAATATGCGTCAGTTATCAAAACTACAGCGAGGTAAAACTAATCTCACTCATTTTATATTTAAGCGCATAGTCTAAATTTATGTATGTTTGTGAGGTTTATTTTAAGTTACACCTATCAAAGTAACCTTAATTCATCTATTACAGGCCTTTTTGAAGGCCGCGCCATCTCTCGCTAAGGGACAAGCAGGTACAGCAGCCACCAAAAGAAATAAACCTTTTAAATGGCGTTTTAAGTTTATTATTCTTTGTTAATAAAACCATACTAATATTAGGTTATCTTACTCTGCCCCAGGGTCTCAGCAAAAGGGCCTCCCGTCGCACTATTAATATTAATAAGGCGTTAATAATAAAGATAGAGAATAATAACCTTAAAATCCCATTCAAAAGGTTTATTTATTTCGGCGGCCGCAATACCCGTTTTGACCACAGGAGGGCAGGTTTTTCCGTCCCATAGCATTAACACCTAGACCTTCTCGGCATGGCGACCTCCCGTCCGTCCAAATTGGCCATCCCCCAGTTCATTTGGAATCGACCTTCCTCTTATGGCCGAATTCTTATCCGTTGCTTTTAGTCATCCGTCGGCACCTTCCTGTCCTCTTTTCTGCTCTACGCTGCCGCAAGAAGGGAAAAAAGCCTCGGACTGCCGCAGGTGAGCCGAGCAGCCACAAAAAGAAATAAAGCTTTTAAATGGAGTTTTAAGTGTAGTATTTTTATTACTGACCCTCAGTACTATTAGGGTGATGTTTTGTGTCCCCGCTTCGCAGCAAAGGGCTTCCCTTCGCCCTATGAACATTAAGTAGGCGTTACTAATAAGATAGAGGATATAACTTTAAAATCCCCATTAAATGTCTATTTCTTTCGGCACAGTTTTACGTCGACAAAGCATAGGCTCGGGCACAATCCCAGGCGGTGAAATCTGATTGCGGTTTAGGATGGCGAAACAAGGGACGGGCGGGGAGGCCGGCGGGCAGCTGCTTCTAAGTGTGCACGGTGCCTCTGGGCATATGTAAAGTGCGAGGGGAAAGTGGAGGGAAGGAAATCTTGGCTGCCTCCAGCTTCACTTGCTCAGCCCATATTGACTGACTGGGAAGCAAAAAGGGGCTTTCTAAACCTCTAGGCGAGATGGGGCAGATAAATGCAATCATAATATAAATTATATAGTATTATCATACACCCACGCACGCACACGCACACACACACGCATATCATTGTTATTATATAAATAATAAAGCCGGAGCTAAGGGGCCACTTGGTCCATCATCCAACAACATTGTCTCTTCAGGGGTCCTTGGTGCTCTCTGAGCTTGGTGGTTTTCTTGCAGACGTTTCGTGACCCAACTAGGTAACATCATCAGTGCTAGAAGAGAGAGAAATTTGCTCTCTCTTTATATACTTAGTGGCTTGTCCTATCAGTGTTGATGGAGGTGTTCCTGGTAGTTTCTTGATTGGGCGGTTGTTTACTTATTTATTTAGCGTATGGCATATCATACATGGACTTGCAGTATATATTAACATTTCACCTAGATTAGAAAAACACAATAAAATATAAATGTTAAAAAGATTTTTGTTCAGATACCAATAGGCCGTCTAACCATTGAAGTGCAGCTTCCTTTATATTAGATAGATAGATAGATAGATAGAAATAGATAGATAGATATATAGATAGATGATAGTATAGTAGATAGATTCGCTAGCATAGTATCGATTAGATAGATAGATAGATAGATAATAGATAGCTAGATCGATTAGATAGATAGATAGATAGATAGATCAGATAGATAATACAGTATGTTGCATGTGTGGCGAGCAGGGCCCCCGCTGCACACGTTATCGGGTCGATGGCTTCAATGCAATTGCAGATAGCTATGATGGTTAGCTGGTGGTTTGGCCTTGCCTCCTTTACGTAGGACCAAGAGAGAAGACTGAACCCCAAGGTCACCACGTTGACTTTTGCCTAAGTATGGGACTAGAAAACGGACAGTCACCTTCCGATTTCTTAATCCATGCCTTAGTACCCGCATTGTCTCTCCGTGTCTATGGAGATTCTCAGTCATCCGGGTCATAATTGTCCCAAAGATGCTTTTTCAGGAGGCAACTGGACTTCCTTGATTTTCTTTGAAGACGTTTCGCTTCTCATACAAGAAGGTTCTTCAGCTCTGACTGGAGCATCACTTAATGGCCTTGGCTGCTTTTGTAAAACCTAAGCAGTGTCACAACTAGTGGAGGCTAGTGAAAAGATACTATCGGAGTGTATTGTGCCATACGCTAAATAATTACGTTTGTGTTTTTATTTATTTATTGCGATCGCTTGGGGGTTGCCAGCAAATTTTAGGGGACGTCACAAATTTGGAGGTGGTGTACTCGGTCAACCCTGGAGTCCAATTTAATACAGTTCCTGCTTTCCCTGGATAAACCATTTAGTTACCTGCAAACTGCATGCAGGCTGGGGAATTCTGGGACTTGAAGTCCACAAAAATTGCCAAGTTTGAGAAACGCTGGATGACTTATAGGGATTAAACGTGTCCCCTGCTGGCTGGGAATGGATGTGCAATACTCTGTGACACTCCACCTTTGCGGGGGGCTTTTATATAGGGCGCCCCCAATACAATCCAGACTTCTGCATTGTCTTTTTTCCGTCCTTAACTCCAATCCAAAGTCTTCCTCCATATATGCTCCAGCAAACTCGGAAGTCTTGGTTCTACCGGCCGCTCTACCATTTCCACCCGAGCTCTCTGGTTACATATCTATGGCGATTCCCAAGATCGACGGTTTGAAGAGCGGAAAGCCCAGTCTGCCCTCCGCTCTCCTTTCCTACCTCTATGGTTCCTTTCCGCTTCTCTGCCGAAATCGGGGACGCGCCTTCTGATGGCGTCACAGCCCGGCGACGCCCCGAGAAGGCTGTCCCGCGGCCAAGGAGAAGGCAAAGGTGGAGCCGGCGGCGCTGCTGCCTTTGCATCAAGGCCAGGTGAGGCGGGGGCTTCAGGGAAGCTTCCCCGAATCTGCCGCTCGACGCCGCCTTTTCATGGGCGGCGTGGGTACTAGGAGTTGCGTTCCCACGACACGCGTTGCCCGATGAACTCAATTGCCTGTGTTCGCACTCCCTTCTAGTAACATCACCGGAGGGAGCCGGGCGTTTAGCAAGTTATTGCTGTTATTCTTAATATTATTTGGTGCTTTCCACTTAGTCTCGACTCCTGGCCATTGCCTGACCAAATCCCTGCGGTTTTCTTGGCAAGGTTTTTTCCCCCAGCTGAATAACGGAGTTGGAAGGGACCTTGGAGGTCTTCTAGTCCAACCCCCTGCTTAGGCAGGCAACCCTATACCATTTCAGACAAATGGTTTGCCGTTGCTTCCTTCCTAGGGCCGAGAGAGAGTGACTGGCCCAAAGCTGGTTTTGGAGTGACTGACCCAGATGACTTTTTGCGTATTTTTTTAATGCAGCCTTTGTTATTTTTTTATAAATAACTCAAGGCGGCAAATATATCTCATGCTCCTTCCTTCTCTTATTTTCGCCATGCAGCAACAGCCCTAGGGTTAGGGTTAGACTTAGGCTGACTAGGAGAGGAATTGGCCCAAGCTGGTTTCTCATACCTAAGGTGGTACTAAAAACTCAGCCCCCACCCCCATTTCTAGCCTGGCACCTTCCACCCCAATTGACTAGCTGTCTATTTTTCACCCCAGTGAAATGATATTCACGAATGGGCATACTAGGAAGATTAGAAACTAAGATGCAGCAAAATTAGTGTGATGTAGGTAGACATAAAACATTTTAATAAATGCGTCAGTTTCAAAACTAGCAGCGAAGGTAAAATCTAATCTCACTCATTTAATATTAACCATAGCAATAAATTTATGTATGTTTGGTGAGGTTTATCTTTAAAGTTAGCACCTATCAAAGTAACCTTAATTCATCATTACAGGCCTTTTTGAAGGCCGCGCCATCTCTCGCTAAGGGACAAGCAGGTACAGCAGCCACCAAAAGAAATAAACCTTTTAAATGGCGTTTAAGTTTTATTATTCTTTATTAATAAAACCTTACTAATATTAGGTTATCTTACTCTGCCCCAGGGTCGCAGCAAAAGGGCCTCCCGTCGCCCTATTATATTAATAAGGCGTTAATAATAAAGATGAAGATAATAACCTTAAAATCCCATTCAAAAGGTTTATTTATTTCGGCGGCCGCAATACCCGTTTTGACCACAGGAGGGCACGTTTTTCCGTCCCATAGCATTAACACTAGACCTTCTCGGCATGGCGACTCCCGTCCGTCCAAATGGCCATCCCCCAGTTCATTTGGAATCGACCTTCCTATCATGGCCGAATTCTTGTCCGTTGCTTTAGTCATCCGTCGGCACTTCCTGTCCTCTTTTCTGCTCTACGCTGCCGCAGAAGGGAAAAAAGCTCGTACTGCCGCAGGTGAGCCGAGCAGCCACAAAAAGAAATAAAGCTTTTAAATGGAGTTTTAAGTGTAGTATTTATTAATGAAACCTCAGTAAATATTAGGTGATGTTTTGTGTCCCCGCGTCGCAGCAAAGGGCTTCCCTTCGCCCTATTAACATTAATAAGGCGTTACTAATAAAGATAAGAGGATAATAACTTTTAAAATCCCATTAAAAGGTCTATTTCTTTCGCACAGTTTTACGTCGCAAAGCATAGGCATCGAGGCAATCCCAGGCGGTGAATCTGGAATGGAGGTTTAGGGATGGAAGAAAAAGGACGGGCGGGGAGGCCGGCGGGCAGCTGCTTCTAAGTGTGCATGGTGCCTCTGGGCATATGTAAGTGCGAGGGGAAAGAGGAGGGAAGGGAAATCTTGGCTGCCTCCAGCTTCACTTGCTCAGCCCATATTGACTGACAGGGAAGCAAAAAGGGGCTTTCTAAACCTCTAGGCGAGATGGGGCAGATAAATGCAATCATAATATAAATTATATAGTATTATCATACACCCACGCACGCACACACACACACACACACGCATATCATTGTTATTATATAAATAATAAAGCCGGAGCTAAGGGGCCACTTGGTCCATCATCTAACAACATTGTCTCTTCAGGGGTCCTTGGTGCTCTCTGAGCTTGGTGGTTTTCTTGCAGACGTTTCGTGACCCAACTAGGTAACATCATCAGTGCTAGAAGAGAGAGAAATTTGCTCTCTCTTTATATACTTAGTGGCTTGTCCTATCAGTGTTGATGGAGGTGTTCCTGGTAGTTTCTTGATTGGGCGGTTGTTTACTTATTTATTTAGCGTATGGCATATCATACATGGACTTGCAGTATATATTAACATTTCACCTAGATTAGAAAAACACAATAAAATATAAATGTTAAAAAGATTTTTGTTCAGATACCAATAGGCCGTCTAACCATTGAAGTGCAGCCTCCTTTATAATAGATAGATAGATAGATAGATAGATAGATAGATAGATAGATAGATAGATAGATAGATAGATAGATAGATAGATAGATAGATAGATAGATAGATAGATAGATAGATAGATAGATCTACACGATATGTTGCAGGTGTGCGCAGGCCCCAGCTGCACACATTCGGTCATGCGTCAATGCAATTACAGATAGCACTGATGGGAAGCTAATGGTTTGGCATTGCCTCCTTACTAGGACCAAGAGAGAAGGACTGACCCCAAGGTCACCACAGTTGACTTTCATGCCTAAGGTGGGACTAGAACCGACAGTCTTCCGATTTCTAGTCCCGTGCCTTAAGTATCCCGCATTGTCTCTCGCTGTCTATGGAGATTCTCAGTCATCCGGGTCATAATTGTCCCAAAGATGCTTTTTCAGGAGGCAACTGGACTTTCTTGATTTTCTTTGAAGACGTTTCGCTTCTCATACAAGAAGGCTCTTCAGCTCTGACTGGAGCATCACTTAATGGCCTTGGCTGCTTTTGTAAAACCTAAGCAGTGTCACAACTAGTGGAGGCTAGTGAAAAGATACTATCGGAGTGTATTGTGCCATACGCTAAATAAATACGTTTGTGTTTTTATGTATTTATTGCGATCGCTTGGGGGTTGCCAGCAAATTTTAGGGGACGTCACAAATTTGGAGGTGGTGTACTCGGTCAACCCTGGAGTCCAATTTAATGCAGTTCCTGCTTTCCCTGGATAAACCATTTAGTTACCTGCAAACTGCATGCAGGCTGGGGAATTCTGGGACTTGAAGTCCACAAAAATTGCCAAGTTTGAGAAACGCTGGATGACTTACAGGGATTAAACTTGTCCCCTGCTGGCTGGGAATGGATGTGCAATACTCTGTGACACTCCACCTTTGCGGGGGGCTTTTATATAGGGCGCCCCCAATACAATCCAGTTTTCTGCATTGTCTTTTTTCCGTCCTTAACTCCAATCCAAAGTCTTCCTCCATATATGCTCCAGCAAACTCGGAAGTCTTGGTTCTACCGGCCGCTCTACCATTTCCACCCGAGCTCTCTGGTTACATATCTATGGCGATTCCCAAGATCGACGGTTTGAAGAGCGGAAAGCCCAGTCTGCCCTCCGCTCTCCTTTCCTACCTCTATAGGTTCCTTTCCGCTTCTCTGCCGAATAGGACCCGCCTTCTGATGGCGTCACAGCCCGGCGACGCCCCGAGAAGGATGTCCCGCGGCGAAGGAGAAGGCAAAGGTGGAGCCGGCGGCGCTGCTGCCTTTGCATCAAGGCCAGGTTAGGCGGGGGCTTCAGGGAAGCTTCCCCGAATCTGCCGCTCGGCGTGGGTACTAGGAGTTGCGTTCCCACGACACGCGTTGCCCGATGAACTCAATTGCCTGTGTTCGCACTCCCTTCTAGTAACATGACCGGAGGGAGCCGGGCGTTTAGCAAGTTATTGCTGTTATTCTTAATATTATTTGGTGCTTTCCACTTAGTCTCGACTCCTGGCCATTGCCTGACCAAATCCCTGCGGTTTTCTTGGCAAGGTTTTCCCCCCAGCTGCGGTTAGAATAGAATAACCGAGTTGGAAGGGACCTTGGAGGTCTTCTAGTCCAACCCCCTGCTTAGGCAGGCAACCCTATACCATTTCAGACAAATGGTTTGCCGTTGCTTCCTTCCTAGGGCCGAGAGAGAGTGACTGGCCCAAAGCTGGTTTTGGAGTGACTGACCCAGATGACTTTTTGCGTACTTTTTTAATCCAGCCTTTGTTATTTTTTTATAAATAACTCAAGGCGGCAAATATATCTAATGCTCCTTCCTTCTCTTATTTTCGCCATGCAGCAACAGCCCTAGGGTTAGGGTTAGATTTAGGCTGACTAGGAGAGGAATTGGCCCAAAGCTGGTTTCTCATACCTAAGGTGGTACTAAAACTCAGCCCCCACCCCCAATTTCTAGCCTGGCACCTTCCACCCCAATTGACTAGCTGTTTATTTTTCACCCCAGTGAAATGATATTCACGAATGGGCATACTAGGAAGATTAGAAACTAAGATGCAGCAAGAAATTAGTGTGATGTAGGTAGACATAAAACATTTTAATAAATGCGTCAGTTTCAAAACTAGCAGCGAAGGTAAAATCTAATCTCACTCCTTTTAATATTAACCATAGCAATAAATTTATGTATGTTTGGTGAGGTTTATCTTTAAAGTTAGCACCTATCAAAGTAACCTTAATTCATCGTTACAGGCCTTTTTGAAGGCCGCGCCATCTCTCGCTAAGGGACAAGCAGGTACAGCAGCCACCAAAAGAAATAAACCTTTTAAATGGCGTTTTAAGTTTATTATTCTTTGTTAATAAAACCATACTAATATTAGGTTATCTTACTCTGCCCCAGGGTCTCAGCAAAAAGGCCTCCCGTCGCCCTATTAATATTAATAAGGCGTTAATAATAAAGATGAAGATAATAACCTTAAAATCCCATTCAAAAGGTTTATTTATTTCGGCGGCCGCAATACCCGTTTTGACCACAGGAGGGCACGTTTTTCCGTCCCATAGCATTAACACTAGACCTTCTCGGCATGGCGACTCCCGTCCGTCCAAATGGCCATCCCCCAGTTCATTTGGAATCGACCTTCCTATCATGGCCGAATTCTTGTCCGTTGCTTTAGTCATCCGTCGGCACTTCCTGTCCTCTTTTCTGCTCTACGCTGCCGCAGAAGGGAAAAAAGCTCGTACTGCCGCAGGTGAGCCGAGCAGCCACAAAAAGAAATAAAGCTTTTAAATGGAGTTTTAAGTGTAGTATTTATTAATGAAACCTCAGTAAATATTAGGTGATGTTTTGTGTCCCCGCGTCGCAGCAAAGGGCTTCCCTTCGCCCTATTAACATTAATAAGGCGTTACTAATAAAGATAAGAGGATAATAACTTTTAAAATCCCATTAAAAGGTCTATTTCTTTCGCACAGTTTTACGTCGCAAAGCATAGGCATCGAGGCAATCCCAGGCGGTGAATCTGGAATGGAGGTTTAGGGATGGAAGAAAAAGGACGGGCGGGGAGGCCGGCGGGCAGCTGCTTCTAAGTGTGCATGGTGCCTCTGGGCATATGTAAGTGCGAGGGGAAAGAGGAGGGAAGGAAATCTCGGCTGCCTCCAGCTTCACTTGCTCAGCCCATATTGACTGACTGGGAAGCTAAAAAGGGGCTTTCTAAACCTCTAGGCGAGATGGGGCAGATAAATGTCATCATAATATAAATTATATAGTTTATCATACACCCACAGTGCGCCACACACACACACGCATATCATTGTTATTATATAAATAATAAAGCCGGAGCTAAGGAGCCACTTGGTCCATCATCCAACGACATTGTCTCTTCAGGGGTCCTTGGTGCTCTCTGAGCTTGGTGGTTTTCTTGCAGACGTTTCGTGACCCAACTATGTAACATCATCAGTGCTAGAAGAGAGAGGAATTTGCTCTCTCTTTATATACTTAGTGGCTTGTCCTATCAGTGTTGATGGAGGTGTTCCTGGTAGTTTCTTGATTGGGCGGTTGTTTACTTATTTATTTAGCGTATGGCATATCATACATGGACTTGCAGTATATATTAACATTTCACCTAGATTAGAAAAACACAATAAAATATAAATGTTAAAAAGATTTTTGTTCAGATACCAATAGGCCGTCTAACCATTGAAGTGCAGCCTCCTTTATATTAGATAGATAGCTAGATAGATAGATAGATAGATAGATAGATGATAGATAGGAGTAGATAGATAGATAGATGATAGATAGATAGATAGATAGATAGATAGATAGATCGATCTATAGAATAATAATACACGATATGTTGGCAGGTGTGGCGCAGGCCCAGCTTGCCCCCGTTCGGGTCGTGCGTCAATGCAATTGCAAATAGCTTGATTGGAATCTGTGGTTTGGCATTGCCTCCTTAGCAGGACAAGAGAGAAGACTGACCCCCAAGTCACCACAGTGACTTTCCCCCCCCCCCAAATTGGCCCTTAGGGTGGGACTAGAACCGCAGTCCCTTCCCGATTTCTTAGTCCAGTGCTTAGTATCCCGCATTGTCCTCTCACTTCTAATGAGATTCTCAGTCATCCGTGTCATAATTGTCCCAAAGATGCTTTTTCAGGAGGCAACTTGACTTTCTTGATTTTCTTTGAAGACGTTTCGCTTCTCATACAAGAAGGTTCTTCAGCTCTGACTGGAGCATCACTTAATGGCCTTGGCTGCTTTTGTAAAACCTAAGCAGTGTCACAACTAGTGGAGGCTAGTGAAAAGATACTATCGGAGTGTATTGTGCCATACGCTAAATAAATACGTTTGTGTTTTTATTTATTTATTGCGATCACTTGGGGGTTGCCAGCAAATTTTAGGGGACCTCACAAATTTGGAGGTGGTGTACTCGGTCAACCCTGGAGTCCAATTTAATACAGTTCCTGCTTTCCCTGTATAAACCATTTAGTTACCTGCAAACTGCATGCAGGCTGGGGAATTCTGGGACTTGAAGTCCACAAAAATTGCCAAGTTTGAGAAACGCTGGATGACTTACAGGGATTAAACTTGTCCCCTGCTGGCTGGGAATGGATGTGCAATACTCTGTGACACTCCACCTTTGCGGGGGGCTTTTATATAGGGCGCCCCCAATACAATCCAGATTTCTGCATTGTCTTTTTTCCGTCCTTAACTCCAGTCCAAAGTCTTCCTCCATATATGCTCCAGCAAACTCGGAAGTCTTGGTTCTACCGGCCGCTCTACCATTTCCACCCGAGCTCTCTGGTTACATTTCTATGGCGATTCCCAAGTCGACGGTTTCAAGAGCGGAAAGCCCAGTCTTTCCCTCCGCTCTCCTTTCCTACCTCTATGGTGCCTTTCGCTTCTCTGCGAAATAGGGGACGCGCCTTCTGATGGCGTCACAGCCCGGCGACGCCCCGAGAAGGCTGTCCCGGGCGAAGGAGAAGCAAAGGTGGAGCCGGCGGCGCTGCTGCCTTGCAGCAAGGCCAGGTGAGGCGGGGGCTTCAGGGAAGCTTCCCCGAATCTGCCGCTCGAACGCCGCCTTTTCATGGGCGGCGTGGTACTAGGTTGCGTTCCCACGACACACGCGTTGCCCGATGAACTCAATTGCCTGTGTTCGCACTCCCTTCTAGTAACATCACCGGAGGGAGCCGGGCGTTTAGTAAGTTATGCTGTTATTCTTAATATTATTTGGTGCTTTCCACTTAGTCTCGACTCCTGGCCATTGCCTGACAAATCCCTGCGGTTTTTCTTGGCAAGGTTTTTCCCCCCAGCTGCGGTTAGAATAGAATAACCGAGTTGGAAGGGACCTTGGAGGTCTTCTAGTCCAACCCCCTGCTTAGGCAGGCAACCCTATACCATTTCAGACAAATGGTTTGCCGTTGCTTCCTTCCTAGGGCCAAGAGAGAGTGACTGGCCCAAAGCTGGTTTTGGAGTGACTGACCCAGATGACTTTTTGCGTACTTTTTTAATGCAGCCTTTGTTATTTTTTTATAAATAACTCAAGGCGGCAAATATATCTAATGCTCCTTCCTTCTCTTATTTTCGCCATGCAGCAACAGCCCTAGTGTTAGGTTAGACTTGGACCCCCCTGACTAGGAGAGAATTGCCCAAGCTGGTTGTTCTCATCTAAGGTGTACTAAAACTCCGCCCCCACCCCAATTTCTAGCCTGGCAACCTTCCAGCCCCAAATTGACTAGCTGTCTATTTTTCACCCATTGAAATTTGATATTCCCGAATGGGGCAATACTAGAAGATTAGAAACTAAGATGCAGCAAGAAATTAGTGTGATGTAGGTAGACATAAAACATTTTAATAAATGCGTCAGTTTCAAAACTAGCAGCGAAGGTAAAATCTAATCTCACTCATTTTAATATTAACCATAGCAATAAATTTATGTATGTTTGGTGAGGTTTATCTTTAAAGTTAGCACCTATCAAAGTAACCCTAATTCATCATTACAGGCCTTTTTGAAGGCCGCGCCATCTCTCGCTAAGGGACAAGCAGGTGCAGCAGCCACCAAAGAAATAAACCTTTTAAATGGCGTTTTAAGTTTATTATTCTTTATTAATAAAACCTTACTAATATTAGGTTATCTTATTCTGCCCCAGGGTCGCAGCAAAAGGGCCTCCCGTCGCCCTATTAATATTAATAAGGCGTTAATAATAAAGATAGAGAAGAATAACCTTAAAATCCCATTCAAAAGGTTTATTTATTTCGGCGGCCGCAATACCCGTTTTGACCACAGGAGGGCACGTTTTTCCGTCCCATAGCATTAACACTAGACCTTCTCGGCATGGCGACTCCCGTCCGTCCAAATGGCCATCCCCCAGTTCATTTGGAATCGACCTTCCTATCATGGCCGAATTCTTGTCCGTTGCTTTAGTCATCCGTCGGCACTTCCTGTCCTCTTTTCTGCTCTACGCTGCCGCAGAAGGGAAAAAAGCTCGTACTGCCGCAGGTGAGCCGAGCAGCCACAAAAAGAAATAAAGCTTTTAAATGGAGTTTTAAGTGTAGTATTTATTAATGAAACCTCAGTAAATATTAGGTGATGTTTTGTGTCCCCGCGTCGCAGCAAAGGGCTTCCCTTCGCCCTATTAACATTAATAAGGCGTTACTAATAAAGATAAGAGGATAATAACTTTTAAAATCCCATTAAAAGGTCTATTTCTTTCGCACAGTTTTACGTCGCAAAGCATAGGCATCGAGGCAATCCCAGGCGGTGAATCTGGAATGGAGGTTTAGGGATGGAAGAAAAAGGACGGGCGGGGAGGCCGGCGGGCAGCTGCTTCTAAGTGTGCATGGTGCCTCTGGGCATATGTAAGTGCGAGGGGAAAGAGGAGGGAAGGAAATCTCGGCTGCCTCCAGCTTCACTTGCTCAGCCCATATTGACTGACTGGGAAGCTAAAAAGGGGCTTTCTAAACCTCTAGGCGAGATGGGGCAGATAAATGTCATCATAATATAAATTATATAGTTTATCATACACCCACAGTGCGCACACACACACACGCATATCATTGTTATTATATAAATAATAAGCCGGAGCTAAGGGGCCACTTGGTCCATCATCCAACAACATTGTCTCTTCAGGGGTCCTTGGTGCTCTCTGAGCTTGGTGGTTTTCTTGCAGACGTTTCGTGACCCAACTAGGTAACATCATCAGTGCTAGAAGAGAGAGGAATTTGCTCTTCTTTATATACTTAGTGGCTTGTCCTATCAGGTTGATGGAGGTGTTCCTGGTAGTTTCTTGATTGGGCGGTTGTTACTATTTATTTAGCGTATGGCATATCATACATGGACTGCAGTATATATTAACATTTCACCTAGATTAGAAAAGACAATAAAATATAAATGTTAAAAAGATTTTTGTTCAGATACCAATAGGCCGTCTAACCAGAGTGCAGCCTCCTTAGATAGATAGATAGATATAGATAGATAGATAGATAGATAGATAGATAGCAGATAGATAGATAGATAGATAGATAGATAGATAGATAGATAGATAGATAGATAGATAGTTATGATATGTTGCAGGTGTGCACAGTCCCCAGCTGCACACATTCGGTGTGCGTCAATGCAATTGCAGATGCTATGATGGGTGGTGGTTTGGCATTGCCTCCTTACTAGGACCAGAGAGAAGGACTGACCCCAAGGTCACCCACAGTTGACTTTCATGCCTAAGGTGGGACTAGAACGACAGTCTTCCGATTTCTAGTCCAGTGCCTTAAGTATCCCGCATTGTCTCTCACTGTCTATGGAGATTCTCAGTCATCCGGGTCATAATTGTCCCAAAGATGCTTTTTCAGGAGGCAACTGGACTTTCTTGATTTTCTTTGAAGACGTTTCGCTTCTCATACAAGAAGGTTCTTCAGCTCTGACTGGAGCATCACTTAATGGCCTTGGCTGCTTTTGTAAAACCTAAGCAGTGTCACAACTAGTGGAGGCTAGTGAAAAGATACTATCGGAGTGTATTGTGCCATACGCTAAATAAATACGTTTGTGTTTTTATTTATTTATTGCGATCACTTGGGGGTTGCCAGCAAATTTAGGGGACGTCACAATTTGGAGGTGGTGTACTCGGTCAACCCTGGAGTCAATTTAATACAGTTCCTGCTTTCCCTGGATAAACCATTTAGTTACCTGCAAACTGCATGCAGGCTGGGAATTCTGGGACTTGAAGTCCACAAAAATTGCCAAGTTTGAGAAACGCTGGATGACTTAAGGGATTAAACTTGTCCCCTGCTGCTGGGAATGGATGTGCAATACTCTGTGACACTCCACCCTTTGCGGGGGGCTTTTATATAGGGCGCCCCCAATACAATCCAGATTTCTGCATTGTCTTTTTTTCCGTCCTTAACCTCAATCCAAAGTCTTCCTCCATATATGCTCCAGCAAACTCGGAAGTCTTGGTTCTACCGGCCGCTCTACCATTTCCACCCGAGCTCTCTGGTTACATATCTATGGCGATTCCCAAGATCGACGGTTTGAAGAGCGGAAAGCCCAGTCTGCCCTCCGCTCTCCTTTCCTACCTCTATGGTTCCTTTCCGCTTCTCTGCCGAAATAGGGGACGCGCCTTCTGATGGCGTCACAGCCCGGCGACGCCCCGAGAAGGCTGTCCCGCGGCCCAGGAGAAGGCAAAGGTGGAGCCGGCGGCGCTGCTGCCTTCATTCAAGGCCATTTGAGGCGGGGCTTCAGGGAAGCTTTCCCCGAATTGCCGCCGTAACGCCGCCTTTTTTCATGGCGGCGTGGGTCTAGAGTTGCTTCCCACGACCCCGCTTTTGCCCGATGAACTCAATTGCCTGTGTTTCGCAACTCCCTTCATAGTAAACCATCCACGGAGGAGCCGGGGCGTTTTAGCAAGTTAGTTGCTGTTATTCTTTAATATTAGTTGGTGCTTTCCACTTAGTCCCCTCGACTCCTGGCCATTGCCTGACCAAATCCCTGCGTTTTTCTTGGCAAGGTTTCCCCCCCCCCCCAGCTGCGGTTAGAATAGAATAACCGAGTTGGAAGGGACCTTGGAGGTCTTCTAGTCCAACCCCCTGCTTAGGCAGGCAACCCTATACCATTTCAGACAAATGGTTTGCCGTTGCTTCCTTCCTAGGGCCGAGAGAGAGAGACTGGCCCAAAGCGGGTTTTGGAGTGACTGACCCAGATGACTTTTCTGCTATTTTTTTTAATGCAGCCTTTGTATTTTTTTATAATATAACTCAAGGCGGCAATATATCTAATGCTCCTTCCTTCTCTTATTTTCGCCATGCAGCAACAGCCCTAGGGTTAGGGTTAGACTTAGGCTGACTAGGAGAGGAATTGGCCCAAGCTGGTTTCTCATACCTAAGGTGGTACTAAAAACTCAGCCCCCACCCCCATTTCTAGCCTGGCACCTTCCACCCCAATTGACTAGCTGTCTATTTTTCACCCCAGTGAAATGATATTCACGAATGGGCATACTAGGAAGATTAGAAACTAAGATGCAGCAAAATTAGTGTGATGTAGGTAGACATAAAACATTTTAATAAATGCGTCAGTTTCAAAACTAGCAGCGAAGGTAAAATCTAATCTCACTCATTTAATATTAACCATAGCAATAAATTTATGTATGTTTGGTGAGGTTTATCTTTAAAGTTAGCACCTATCAAAGTAACCTTAATTCATCATTACAGGCCTTTTTGAAGGCCGCGCCATCTCTCGCTAAGGGACAAGCAGGTACAGCAGCCACCAAAAGAAATAAACCTTTTAAATGGCGTTTAAGTTTTATTATTCTTTATTAATAAAACCTTACTAATATTAGGTTATCTTACTCTGCCCCAGGGTCGCAGCAAAAGGGCCTCCCGTCGCCCTATTATATTAATAAGGCGTTAATAATAAAGATGAAGATAATAACCTTAAAATCCCATTCAAAAGGTTTATTTATTTCGGCGGCCGCAATACCCGTTTTGACCACAGGAGGGCACGTTTTTCCGTCCCATAGCATTAACACTAGACCTTCTCGGCATGGCGACTCCCGTCCGTCCAAATGGCCATCCCCCAGTTCATTTGGAATCGACCTTCCTATCATGGCCGAATTCTTGTCCGTTGCTTTAGTCATCCGTCGGCACTTCCTGTCCTCTTTTCTGCTCTACGCTGCCGCAGAAGGGAAAAAAGCTCGTACTGCCGCAGGTGAGCCGAGCAGCCACAAAAAGAAATAAAGCTTTTAAATGGAGTTTTAAGTGTAGTATTTATTAATGAAACCTCAGTAAATATTAGGTGATGTTTTGTGTCCCCGCGTCGCAGCAAAGGGCTTCCCTTCGCCCTATTAACATTAATAAGGCGTTACTAATAAAGATAAGAGGATAATAACTTTTAAAATCCCATTAAAAGGTCTATTTCTTTCGCACAGTTTTACGTCGCAAAGCATAGGCATCGAGGCAATCCCAGGCGGTGAATCTGGAATGGAGGTTTAGGGATGGAAGAAAAAGGACGGGCGGGGAGGCCGGCGGGCAGCTGCTTCTAAGTGTGCATGGTGCCTCTGGGCATATGTAAGTGCGAGGGGAAAGAGGAGGGAAGGAAATCTCGGCTGCCTCCAGCTTCACTTGCTCAGCCCATATTGACTGACTGGGAAGCTAAAAAGGGGCTTTCTAAACCTCTAGGCGAGATGGGGCAGATAAATGTCATCATAATATAAATTATATAGTTTATCATACACCCACAGTGCGCACACACACACACGCATATCATTGTTATTATATAAATAATAAGCCGGAGCTAAGGGGCCACTTGGTCCATCATCCAACAACATTGTCTCTTCAGGGGTCCTTGGTGCTCTCTGAGCTTGGTGGTTTTCTTGCAGACGTTTCGTGACCCAACTAGGTAACATCATCAGTGCTAGAAGAGAGAGGAATTTGCTCTTCTTTATATACTTAGTGGCTTGTCCTATCAGGTTGATGGAGGTGTTCCTGGTAGTTTCTTGATTGGGCGGTTGTTACTATTTATTTAGCGTATGGCATATCATACATGGACTGCAGTATATATTAACATTTCACCTAGATTAGAAAAGACAATAAAATATAAATGTTAAAAAGATTTTTGTTCAGATACCAATAGGCCGTCTAACCAGAGTGCAGCCTCCTTAGATAGATAGATAGATATAGATAGATAGATAGATAGATAGATAGATAGCAGATAGATAGATAGATAGATAGATAGATAGATAGGATAGATAGATAGATAGATAGATATACACGATATGTTGCAGGTGTGCGCAGGCCCCAGCTGCACACGTTCGGTCGTGCGTCAATGCAATTGCAGATAGCTATGATGGGAAGCTGGTGGTTTGGCATTGCCTCCTTACTAGGACCAAGAGAGAAGGACTGACCCCAAGGTCACCACAGTTGACTTTCATGCCTAAGGTGGGACTAGAACCGACAGTCTTCCGATTTCTAGTCCAGTGCCTTAAGTATCCCGCATTGTCTCTCACTGTCTATGGAGATTCTCAGTCATCCGGGTCATAATTGTCCCAAAGATGCTTTTTCAGGAGGCAACTGGACTTTCTTGATTTTCTTTGAAGCCGTTTCGCTTCTCATACAAGAAGGTTCTTCAGCTCTGACTGGAGCATCACTTAATGGCCTTGGCTGCTTTTGTAAAACCTAAGCAGTGTCACAACTAGTGGAGGCTAGTGAAAAGATACTATCGGAGTGTATTGTGCCATACGCTAAATAAATACGTTTGTGTTTTTATTTATTTATTGCGATCGCTTGGGGGTTGCCAGCAAATTTTAGGGGACGTCACAAATTTGGAGGTGGTGTACTCGGTCAACCCTGGAGTCCCATTTAATACAGTTCCTGCTTTCCCTGGATAAACCATTTAGTTACCTGCAAACTCATGCGGCTTGGTGATTCTGGGACTTGAAGTCCACAAAATTGCCAAGTTTGAGAAAACCTGGATGACCTTACAGAGTTAACTTGTCCCTGCTGGCCTGGGAAAGGATGTTGCATACTTCCTGTAATCTCCACCTTTGCGGGGGGCTTTTATATCGGCTCCCCCCAATACATCCAGTTTCTCTTTCGCTTGTCTTTTTCCGTCCTTAACTCCAATCCAAAGTCCTTCCTCCTTATGCCCAGCAACTCGAATCTTTGGTTCTACACGGCCGCTTCTACCATTTCCACCCGAGCCTCTCTGGTTACACTATCTTGTGGCTATTCCCAAATCGACGGTTTGAAGAAGCGGAAAGCCATTCTGCCCTCCGCTCTCCTTCCTACCTCTATGGTTCCTTTCCGCTTCCTCTCCGAAATATGGGACGCGCCTTCTGATGGCGTCACTCGCCCGGCGACGCCCCGAGAAGGCTGTCCCGCGCCAAGGAGGAAGGCAAAGGTGGAGCCGGCAGGCGCTGCCTGCCTTGCATCAGGCAGGTGAGGCTGGTGTTCAGGGAAGCTTCCCCGAATCTGGCCGCTCGACGCCGCCTTTTCATGGGCTGCGTGGGTACTAGCGGAGTTCGTTCCCAACGACACGCGTTGCCCGATTGAAACTTCAATTTTGCCCTGTGTTCGCACTCGCCTTCTAGTAACATCACCGGAGGGGACCGGGCGTTAGCAAGTTATATTGCGTGTTTATTCTTATATTATTTGTGCTTTCCCTTATCTCGACTCCGGACTTGCCTGCCCAAATCCCTGCGTTTTTCTTGGCAAGGTTTTCCCCCCCAGCTGCGGTTAGAATAGAATAACCGAGTTGGAAGGGACCTTGGAGGTCTTCTAGTCCAACCCCCTGCTTAGGCAGGCAACCCTATACCATTTCAGACAAATGGTTTGCCGTTGCTTCCTTCCTAGGGCCGAGAGAGAGTGACTGGCCCAAAGCTGGTTTTGGAGTGACTGACCCAGATGACTTTTTGCGTATTTTTTTAATGCAGCCCTTGTTATTTTTTTATAAATAACTCAAGGCGGCAAATATATCTAATGCTCCTTCCTTCTCTTATTTTCGCCATGCAGCAACAGCCCTAGGGTTAGGGTTAGACTTAGGCTGACTAGGAGAGGAATTGGCCCAAAGCTGGTTTTCATACCTAAGGTGGTACTAAAAACTCAGCCCCCACCCCCAATTTCTAGCCTGGCACCTTCCACCCCAATTGACTAGCTGTCTATTTTCAACCCCAGTGAAATGATATTCACGACTGGGCATACTAGGAAGATTAGAAACTAAGATGCAGCAAGAAATTATGTGTGATGTAGGTAGACATAAAACATTTTAATAAATGCGTCAGTTTCAAACTAGCGCGAAGGTAAATCTAATCTCACTCATTTTAATATTAACATAGCAATAAATTTATGTATGTTTGGTGAGGTTTATCTTTAAAGTTAGCACCTATCAAAGTAACCTTAATTCATCATTACAGGCCTTTTTGAAGGCCGCGCCATCTCTCGCTAAGGGACAAGCAGGTACAGCAGCCAACCAAAAGAAATAAACCTTTTAAATGGCGTTTTAAGTTTATTATTCTTTGTTAATAAAACCATACTAATATTAGGTTATCTTACTCTGCCCCAGGGTCTCAGCAAAAGGGCCTCCCGTCGCCCTATTAATATTAATAAGGCGTTAATAATAAAGATAGAGAATAATAACCTTAAAATCCCATTCAAAAGGTTTTATTTATTTCGGCGGCCGCAATACCCGTTTTGACCACAGGAGGGCAGGTTTTTCCGTCCCATAGCATTAACACCTAGACCTTCTCGGCATGGCGACCTCCCGTCCGTCCAAATTGGCCATCCCCCAGTTCTTTTGGAATCGACCTTCCTATTATGGCCGAATTCTTATCCGTTGCTTTTAGTCATCCGTCGGCACCTTCCTGTCCTCTTTTCTGCTCTACGCTGCCGCAAGAAGGGAAAAAAGCCTCGGACTGGCACGGGAGGTGATCCGAGCAGTGCACAAAAGAATAAGCTTTTAATGGATTTTAGTGTAGTATTTATTAATTCAACCTCGTAAGATTAGGTATGTTTTTGTGTCCCCACGCGTCGCAGCAAAAGTGCTTCCCTTCGCCTATTACCATTAATAAGGCGTTACTAATAAAGATAGAGGATAATAACTTAAAAAATCCCATTAAAAGGTCTATGTCTTTCGGCACAGTTTTACGTCGCAAAGCATAGTCATTCGATGCAATCCCGGCGTCGTGTCTGATGGAGGGTTTAGGGATGGAAGAAACAGGGACGGGCGGGAGGCCGGCGTGCGAGGCTGCTTCTAGTGTGGCAAGGTGCCTCTGGGCATATGTAAAGTGCGAGGGGAAAGTGGAGGAAGTAAATCTTGCTGCCTCCAGCCTTCACTTGCTCAGCCCATAATTTACTGACTGGGAAGCAAAAAAGGGCTTCTAAATCTATAGGCGAGTATGGGGCAGATAATCAATCATAATATAAATTATATAGTATTATCATACACCCCCGCACGCACGGGCGCACACACACACACACACGCATATCATTGTTTTTATATGAATAATAAAGCCGGAGCTAAAGGGGCCACTTGGTCCATCATCCAACAACATTGTCTCTTCAGGGTCCTTGGTGCTCTCTGAGCTTGGTGGTTTTTTTGCAGACGTTTCGTGACCCAACTAGGTAACATCATCAGTGCTAGAAGAGAGAGGAATTTGCTCTCTCTTTATATACTTAGTGGCTTGTCCTATCAGGGTTGATGAAGGTGTTCCTGGTAGTTTCTTGATTGGGCGGTTGTTTGTTTCTATTTATTTAGCGTATGGCATATCATACATGGCTTGCAGTATATATTAACAGTTCACCTATATTAGAAAACACATAAAAATATAAATAGTTAAAAAGATTTTTTGTTCATATACCAATAGCCGTCTAACCATTGAAGTGCAGCCTCCTTTATATAGATAGATAGATAGGATTAGATAGATAAATAGATAGATAGATAGATAGATAGATTGATAGATTGATAGATTGATAGATTGATAGATTGATAGATAGATAGGGTAGATAGATGTACACGATATGTTGCAGGTGTGCGCAGGCCCCAGCTGCACACATTCGGTCGTGCGTCAATGCAATTGCAGATAGCTATGATGGGAAGCTGGTGGTTTGGCATTGCCTCCTTACTAGGACCAAGAGAGAAGGACTGACCCCAAGGTCACCACAGTTGACTTTCATGCCTAAGGTGGGACTAGAACCGACAGCCTTCCGATTTCTAGTCCAGTGCCTTAAGTATCCCGCGTTGTCTCTCACTGTCTATGGAGATTCTCAGTCATCCGGGTCATAATTGTCCCAAAGATGCTTTTTCAGGAGGCAACTGGACTTTCTTGATTTTCTTTGAAGACGTTTCGCTTCTCATACAAGAAAGTTTCTTCAGCTCTGACTGGAGCATCACTTAAGGCCTTGGCTGCTTTTGTAAACCTAAGCAGTGTCACAACTAGTGGAGGCTAGTGAAAAGATACTGTCGGAGTGTATTGTGCCATACGCTAAATAAATACGTTTGTGTTTTTTATTATTTATTGCGATCACTTGGGGGTTGCCAGCAAATTTTAGGGGACGTCACAAATTTGGAGGTGGTGTACTCGGTCAACCCTGGAGTCCAATTTAATACAGTTCCTGCTTTCCCTGGATAAACCATTTAGTTACCTGCAAACTGCATGCAGGCGGGGAATTCTGGGACTTGAAGTCCACAAAATTGCCAAGTTTGAGAAACGCTGGATGACTTACAGGGATTAAACTTGTCCCTGCTGGCTGGGAATGGATGTGCAATACTCTGTGACACTCCACCTTTGCGGGGGGCTTTTATATAGGCGCCCCCAATACAATCCAGATTTCTGCATTGTCTTTTTTCCGTCCTTAACTCCAATCCAAAGTCTTCCTCCATATATGCTCCAGCAAACTCGGAAGTCTTGGTTCTACCGGCCGCTCTACCCCATTTCCGAGCTCTCTGGTTACATTTCTATGGCGATTCCCAAGTTCGACGGTTTCAAGAGCGGAAAGCCCAGTCTTTCCTCCGCTCTCCTTTCCTACCTCTATGGTGCCTTTCGCTTCTCTGCCGAAATAGGGGCGCCTTCTGATGGCGTCACAGCCCGGCGACGCCCCGAGAAGGCTGTCCCGGGCGAAGGAGAAGGCAAAGGTGGAGCCGGCGGCGCTGCTGCCTTTGCATCAAGGCCAGGTGAGGCGGGGGCTTCAGGAAGCTTCCCCGAATCTGCCGCTCGACGCCCTTTTCATGGGCGGCGTGGGTACTAGGAGTTGCGTTCCCACGACACGCGTTGCCCGATGAACTCCATTGCCTGTGTTCGCACTCCCTTCTAGTAACATCACCGGAGGGAGCCGGGCGTTTAGTAAGTTATTGCTGTTATTCTTAATATTATTTGGGTGCTTTCCACTTAGTCTCGACTCCTGGCCATTGCCTGACCAAATCCCTGCGGTTTTCTTGGCAAGGTTTTTCCCCCCAGCTGAATAACGGAGTTGGAAGGGACCTTGGAGGTCTTCTAGTCCAACCCCCTGCTTAGGCAGGCAACCCTATACCATTTCAGACAAATGGTTTGCCGTTGCTTCCTTCCTAGGGCCGAGAGAGAGTGACTGGCCCAAAGCTGGTTTTGGAGTGATGACCCAGATGACTTTTTGCGTATTTTTTTAATGCAGCCTTTGTTATTTTTTTTATAAATAACTCAAGGCGGCAAATATATCTAATGCTCCTTCCTTCTCTTATTTTCGCCATGCAGCAACAGCCCTAGGGTTAGGGTTAGACTTAGGCTGACTAGGAGAGGAATTGGCCCAAAGCTGGTTTCTCATCCCTAAGGTGGTACTAAAACTCAGCCCCCACCCCCAATTTCTAGCCCGGCACCTTCCACCCCAATTGACTAGCTGTCTATTTTTCACCCCAGTGAAATGATATTCACGAATGGGCATACTAGGAAGATTCGAAACTAAGATGCAGCAAGAAATTAGTGTGATGTAGGTAGACATAAAACATTTTAATAAATGCGTCAGTTTCAAAACTAGCAGCGAAAGTAAAATCTAATCTCACTCCTTTTAATATTAACCATAGCAATAAATTTATGTATGTTTGGTGAGGTTTATCTTTAAAGTTAGCACCTATCAAAGTAACCTTAATTCATCATTACAGGCCTTTTTGAAGGCCGCGCCATCTCTCGCTAAGGGACAAGCAGGTACAGCAGCCACCAAAAGAAATAAACCTTTTAAATGGCGTTTTAAGTTTATTATTCTTTATTAATAAAACCTTACTAATATTAGGTTATCTTACTCTGCCCCAGGGTCGCAGCAAAAGGGCCTCCCGTCGCCCTATTAATATTAATAAGGCGTTAATAATAAAGAGAGAGAATAATAACCTTAAAATCCCATTCAAAAGGTTTTATTTATTTCGGTGGCCGCAATACCCGTTTTGACCACAGGAGGGCACGTTTTTCCGTCCCATACCATTAACACCTAGACCTTCTCGGCATGGCGGCCTCCCGTCCGTCCAAATTGGCCATCCCCCAGTTCATTTGGAATCGACCTTCCTATTATGGCCGACCTCTTGTCTGTTGCTTTTAGTCATCCGTCGGCACCTTCCTGTCCTCTTTTCTGCTCTCCGCTGCCGCAAGAAGTGAAAAAAGCCTCGTACTGCCGCAGGTGAGCCGAGCAGCCACAAAAAGAAAGAAAGCTTTTAAATGGAGTTTTAAGTGTAGTATTTATTAATGAAACCTCAGTAATATTAGTTGATGTTTTTGTGTCCCCGCGTCGCAGCAAAAGGGCTTCCCTTCGCCCTATTAACATTAATAAGGCGTTACTAATAAAGATAGAGGATAATAACTTTAAAATCCCATTTAAAAGGTCTATTTCTTTCGGCACAGTTTTACGTCGCAAGGCATAGGCATCGAGGCAATCCCAGGCGGGTGAATCTGGAATGGCCGGTTTTAGGATGTGAAGAACCAAGGACGGGCGTGGGGAGAGGCCGGCGGGCATCTGCTTCTAAGTGTGCGACGGTGGCCTCTGGGCATATTTAAAGTGGAGGGGAAAGTGAGGGAGAAATCTTGGCTGCCTCCATGCTTCACTTGCTCAGCCCCTAATTGACTGACTGTGGAAGCAAAAAGGGGCTTTCTAAAACCTCTAGGCTAGATGGGGCAGATAATGCAATCATAATATAAGATTATATAGTATTATCATACACCCACGCACGCACACACACACACACACACGCATATCATTGTTATTATATAAATAATAAAGCCGGAGCTAAGGGGCCACTTGGTCCATCATCTAACAACATTGTCTCTTCAAGGGTCCTTGGTGCTCTCTGAGCTTGGTGGTTTTCTTGCAGACGTTTCGTGACCCAACTAGGTAACATCATCAGTGCTAGAAGAGAGAGGAATTTGCTCTCTCTTTATATACTTAGTGGCTTGTCCTATCAGTGTTGATGGAGGTGTTCCTGGTAGTTTCTTGATTGGGCGGTTGTTTACTTATTTATTTAGCGTATGGCATATCATACATGGACTTGCAGTATATATTAACATTTCACCTAGGTTAGAAAAACACAATAAAATATAAATGTTAAAAAGATTTTTGTTCAGATACCAATAGGCCGTCTAACCATTGAAGTGCAGCCTCCTTTATATTAGATAGATAGATAGATAGATAGATAGATAGATAGATAGATATAGATAGATAGATAGATAGATAGATAGATAGATAGATAGATAGATAGATAGATTAGATATGTGCGGTGTGCGACAGGCCCCAGCTGCACACATTCGGTGTTGCGTCAATGCAATTGCAGATAGCTATGATGGGAAGATTGGCCTCCTTACTAGGACCAAGAGAGAAGGACTGACCCCAAGGTCACCACAGTTGACTTTCATGCCTAAGGTGGGACTAGAACCGACAGTCTTCCGATTTCTAGTCCAGTGCCTTAAGTATTGTCTCTCACTGTCTATGGAGATTCTCAGTCATCTGGGTCATAATTGTCCCAAAGATGCTTTTTCAGGAGGCAACTGGACTTCCTTGATTTTCTTTGAAGACGTTTCGCTTCTCATACAAGAATGTTCTTCAGCTCTGACTGGAGCATCACTTAATGGCCTTGGCTGCTTTTGTAAAATCTAAGCAGTGTCACAACTAGTGGAGGCTAGTGAAAAGATACTATCGGAGTGTATTGTACCATACGCTAAATAAATACGTTTGTGTTTTTATTTATTTATTGCGATCGCTTGGGGGTTGCCAGCAAATTTTAGGGGACATCACAAATTTGGAGGTGGTGTACTCGGTCAACCCTGGAGTCCAATTTAATACAGTTCCTGCTTTCCCTGGATAAACCATTTAGTTACCTGCAAACTGCATGCAGGCTGGGGAATTCTGGGACTTGAAGTCCACAAAAATTGCCAAGTTTGAGAAACGCTGGATGACTTACAGGGATTAAACTTGTCCCCTGCTGGCTGTGAATGGATGTGCAATACTCTGTGACACTCCACCTTTGCGGGGGGCTTTTATATAGGGCGCCCCCAATACAATTCAGATTTCTGCATTGTCTTTTTTCCGTCCTTAACTCCAATCCAAAGTCTTCCTCCATATATGCTCCAGCAAACTCGGAAGTCTTGGTTCTACCGGCCGCTCTACCCCATTTCCGAGCTCTCTGGTTACATTTCTATGGCGATTCCCAAGTTCGACGGTTTCAAGAGCGGAAAGCCCAGTCTTTCCTCCGCTCTCCTTTCCTACCTCTATGGTGCCTTTCGCTTCTCTGCCGAAATAGGGGCGCCTTCTGATGGCGTCACAGCCCGGCGACGCCCCGAGAAGGCTGTCCCGGGCGAAGGAGAAGGCAAAGGTGGAGCCGGCGGCGCTGCTGCCTTTGCATCAAGGCCAGGTGAGGCGGGGGCTTCAGGAAGCTTCCCCGAATCTGCCGCTCGACGCCCTTTTCATGGGCGGCGTGGGTACTAGGAGTTGCGTTCCCACGACACGCGTTGCCCGATGAACTCCATTGCCTGTGTTCGCACTCCCTTCTAGTAACATCACCGGAGGGAGCCGGGCGTTTAGTAAGTTATTGCTGTTATTCTTAATATTATTTGGTGCTTTCCACTTAGTCTCGACTCCTGGCCATTGCCTGACCAAATCCCTGCGGTTTTCTTGGCAAGGTTTTCCCCCCGCTGCGGTTAGAATAGAATAACCGAGTTGGAAGGGACCTTGGAGGTCTTCTAGTCCAACCCCCTGCTTAGGCAGGCAACCCTATACCATTTCAGACAAATGGTTTGCCGTTGCTTCCTTCCTAGGGCGAGAGAGAGTGACTGGCCCAAAGCTGGTTTTGGAGTGAGACCCAGATGCTTTTTTGCTATTTTTTTTAATGCAGCCTTTGTATTTTTTTATAATATAACTCAAGGCGGCAATATATCTAATGCTCCTTCCTTCTCTTATTTTCGCCATGCAGCAACAGCCCTAGGGTTAGGGTTAGACTTAGGCTGACTAGGAGAGGAATTGGCCCAAGCTGGTTTCTCATACCTAAGGTGGTACTAAAAACTCAGCCCCCACCCCCATTTCTAGCCTGGCACCTTCCACCCCAATTGACTAGCTGTCTATTTTTCACCCCAGTGAAAATGATATTAACGAATGGGCATACTAGGAAGATTAGAAACTAAGATGCAGCAAGAAATTAGTGTGATGTAGGTAGACATAAAACATTTTAATAAATGCGTCAGTTTCAAAACTAGCAGCGAAGGTAAAATCTAATCCCACTCATTTTAATATTAAGCATAGCAATAAATTTATGTATGTTTGGTGAGGTTTATCTTTAAAGTTAGCACCTATCAAAGTAACCTTAATTCATCATTACAGGCCTTTTTGAAGGCCGCGCCATCTCTCGCTAAGGGACAAGCAGGTACAGCAGCCACCAAAAGAAATAAACCTTTTAAATGGCGTTTTAAGTTTATTATTCTTTGTTAATAAAACCATACTAATATTAGATTATCTTACTCTGCCCCAGGGTCTCAGCAAAAGGGCCTCCCGTCGCCCTATTAATATTAATAAGGCGTTAATAATAAAGATAGAGAATAATAACCTTAAAATCCCATTCAAAGGGTTTATTTATTTCGGCGGCCGCAATACCCGTTTTGACCACAGGAGGGCAGGTTTTTCCGTCCCATAGCATTAACACCTAGACCTTCTCGGCATGGCGACCTCCCGTCCGTCCAAATGGCCATCCCCCAGTTCATTTGGAATCGACCTTCCTATCATGGCCGAATTCTTGTCCGTTGCTTTAGTCATCCGTCGGCACTTCCTGTCCTCTTTTCTGCTCTACGCTGCCGCAGAAGGGAAAAAAGCTCGTACTGCCGCAGGTGAGCCGAGCAGCCACAAAAAGAAATAAAGCTTTTAAATGGAGTTTTAAGTGTAGTATTTATTAATGAAACCTCAGTAAATATTAGGTGATGTTTTGTGTCCCCGCGTCGCAGCAAAGGGCTTCCCTTCGCCCTATTAACATTAATAAGGCGTTACTAATAAAGATAAGAGGATAATAACTTTTAAAATCCCATTAAAAGGTCTATTTCTTTCGCACAGTTTTACGTCGCAAAGCATAGGCATCGAGGCAATCCCAGGCGGTGAATCTGGAATGGAGGTTTAGGGATGGAAGAAAAAGGACGGGCGGGGAGGCCGGCGGGCAGCTGCTTCTAAGTGTGCATGGTGCCTCTGGGCATATGTAAGTGCGAGGGGAAAGAGGAGGGAAGGAAATCTCGGCTGCCTCCAGCTTCACTTGCTCAGCCCATATTGACTGACTGGGAAGCTAAAAAGGGGCTTTCTAAACCTCTAGGCGAGATGGGGCAGATAAATGTCATCATAATATAAATTATATAGTTTATCATACACCCACAGTGCGCCACACACACACACGCATATCATTGTTAGTATATAAATAATAAAGCCGGAGCTAAGGGGCCACTTGGTCCATCATCTAACAACATTGTCTCTTCAGGGGTCCTTGGTGCTCTCTGAGCTTGGTGGTTTTCTTGCAGACGTTTCGTGACCCAACTAGGTAACATCATCAGTGCTAGAAGAGAGAGGAATTTGCTCTCTCTTTATATACTTAGTGGCTTGTCCTATCAGTGTTGATGGAGGTGTTCCTGGTAGTTTCTTGATTGGGCGGTTGTTTACTTATTTATTTAGCGTATGGCATATCATACATGGACTTGCAGTATATATTAACATTTCAACTAGATTAGAAAAACACAATAAAATATAAATGTTAAAAAGATTTTTGTTCAGATACCAATAGGCCGTCTAACCATTGAAGTGCAGCCTCCTTTATATTAGATAGATAAATAGATAGATAGATAGATAGATAGATAGATAGATAGATAGATAGATAGATAGATAGATAGATAGATAGATAGATAGATAGATAGATAGATAGATGTACACGATATGTTGCAGGTGTGCGCAGGCCCCAGCTGCACACGTTCGGTCGTGCGTCAATGCAATTGCAGATAGCTATGATGTGAAGCTGGTGGTTTGGCATTGCCTCCTTACTAGGACCAAGAGAGAAGGACTGACCCCAAGGTCACCACAGTTGACTTTCATGCCTAAGGTGGGACTAGAACCGACAGTCTTCCGATTTCTAGTCCAGTGCCTTAAGTATCCCGCATTGTCTCTCACTGTCTATGGAGATTCTCAGTCATCCGGGTCATAATTGTCCCAAAGATGCTTTTTCAGGAGGCAACTGGACTTCCTTGATTTTCTTTGAAGACGTTTCGCTTCTCATACAAGAAGGTTCTCCAGCTCTGACTGGAGCATCACTTAATGGCCTTGGCTGCTTTTGTAAAACCTAAGCAGTGTCACAACTAGTGGAGGCTAGTGAAAAGATACTATCGGAGTGTATTGTGCCATACGCTAAATAAATACGTTTGTGTTTTTATTTATTTATTGCGATCGCTTGGGGGTTGCCAGCAAATTTTAGGGGACGTCACAAATTTGGAGGTGGTGTACTCGGTCAACCCTGGAGTCCAATTTAATACAGTTCCTGCTTTCCCTGGATAAACAATTTAGTTACCTGCAAACTGCATGCAGGCTGG
>JALGBA010003499.1:0-17715 GCA_023970755.1 Azemiops feae
AGATAATAGATAGATAGATGATAGATAGATAGATAGATAGATAGATAGATAGATAGATAGATAGATAGATAGATAGATAGATAGATAGATAGATAGATAGATGGATGATAGATAGATAGATAGATAGATAGATAGATAGATAGATAGATAGATAGATGATAGATAGATAGATGGATGATAGATAGATAGATAGATAGATAGATAGATAGATAGATAGATAGATAGATGATAGATAGATAGATAGATAGATAGATAGATAGATAGATAGATAGATAGATAGATAGATAGATAGATAGATGGATGATAGATAGATAGATAATAGATGATAGATAGATAGATAGATGATAGATAGATAGATAGATAGATAGATAGATAGATAATAGATAGATAGATGATAGATAGATAGATAGATAGATAGATAGATAGATAGATAGATAGATAGATAGATAGATAGATAGATAGATAGATAGATAGATACAGATATTGACCATCTGATGACAATTTACGATACAGAAATAGATCCTTCATCCTTCAAAAGAGAACCAAAAGATGTGATGTGCTTTGATGTCCTACCTGAAATATTTGGAAAACAACAACATGGTGATTGCAACGAATTGTTTGCAAAAGTGACAGCCCCAGGCAAATATCAAGAGAGAATTAGAATGCAAAGAGGCAAAATATTTAGAGCTGTGAACATCTCTTTTTTTCTGTGCCTGACAACTGGGAGAATTTAAAGTTCCCCTCTTGCTCCAGCAGGATCTTGTTGGGAAACCAGGACAGCCTCACAGTGGTTAAACGAAGGTGAAGAGTGAGGCAGAAAAACAGAGAGAAAACATACCTCTCTAGCATGGTTATATCCTTTCCAGGTAGATTAGAGATATGGCTATGGGTATGGCTATAGGTAGGTAGGTAGGTAGGGAGGGAGGTAGGGAGGGAGGGAGGGAGAGAGAGAGAGAGAGAGAGATGAGAGAGATGAGAGAGATGAGAGAGATAGAGATATATAGAGAGAGGACAGTCAATATAGCTAGACTGAGAGCTAGCTAGTTAGCTAGCTAGATAACTAGATGGATGATGATAGATATAGATAGATAGATGATAGATAGATAGATGATAGAGATAAATAGACAGACAGACAGACAGACAGACAGACAGACAGACAGACAGACAGACAGACAGACAGACAGACAGACAGACAGACAGACAGACAGACAGACAGATAGATAGATAGATAGATAGATAGATAGATAGATAGATAGATAGATAGATAGATAGATAATAGAGATTCTTGAAATATACTATTTTCAATCATAAGCTTCTGCTGTGTTGATTCAGACATTCAGCCCTTACACATTCACAACTGGGAGAGTGTGAATAATAATAACCTGATGATTAATCCTTCCCATTAGCATTCTGAACCTGTGATGCATCTTGCCATCTGCACTTGCTTGTTGCTAGGGCTGTGATTGTGGTTTTAGAGTTACATTTTTAACAAAGACAATGCTTTCTTAGTGATGAAACCTAATGTTAAAAAAAAATTATGCCAGACTAAAGCTAGGAGACCACCACCACGCCTCCCACCAACACTGGAAGGGCAAGCCATTTGTCTACAAACAGAGAGCAAACCCCACTCCCTTCTTGCACTGATGGTGTTCCCTAGTTGGGTCGTAAAATGTCTGCAAGAAAACCACCCGGCTCAGAGAGCACCAAGGACTTTACAGAAAAATGGATTGCTGAGGATAATGTTGAATTTCTTGGTGTAAGCTATTAAGGAAACTTCAAAGAAGTTCAACCAAGTTCAGCTTCTATAGCTATCAATTCCTTTTACGTTCTCTTATGTTTTGCTAATCCCACCAAGGAAATCAATCTTAGAAAAAGCCAGGCATTAGAAAAAGCTAAAACCCATCTCAGGACAATAGAGAATATTGGACCTTATAAAGGAGCAATAGAATCTTTCATGCAGTTCTTCCATCTTTTCAATTCTCCTTTTATATTCCTTACGGGAAACACAGCAATTTCTGGAAATCAACATTCCAATTGTCCTGCATGGTCTGCATTGACCTTTCTTCTCTTCCAAAAGTTCACTTGCAAGACCCTCATTTGAAAACCACCACCCTTTCATTGGTCATGCAAAGCCAAAACCCACTCAGAACAAATCCGTGGTTCTCCCTGATTCTTCTTTTTATGGAAAATGGGGGAAAAAAACGTGATTCTGTTGAGGAAGCTTATTTATAGCTGTCTTAACATTCTCCAGTATCTTATTGTCATTTAATAACATGACGGTTCTTTCTCATAACTTCCCCCAACCTGTGGGGGAGAACTGAGAGATGGAGTAGTAATTGGTTGGAAAAGAAGATCTCGGTGATGGAATAGCAATCATTGGTGAAGATGCACAATCCATCTTCACAGTTCCTATTGTGTTATTCTCTCCGTAGTGTCCCTGCTTTCTACCCAGAGAGCTACAAGTTTGAATACTCCATGCAACTCAGCCAGAGAATGGTGTCCTTTTATGATACCCAGCTTCTATATAAATCAGGACCTTAAATGTTGAGACCACCTTTAATGGAATCTTCTAGGTCAATTCATCCAGCTCCTAACTTCTCATTCAAGAAATCCAGAGTTGGTGCACCTCTACTAAATGCTCTTCGGTCTTTGAATCAACTGGAAGGCTCCTTGTTCAACACACTCAATCAATTCGATAACTTGACGTCACTTTATGAAGGTTATTCAGTCCAGTGGAATCTTCAGCATCAGGTTTTGGAGGAACCCTCCTGTCAATATCCCATGATTCATCCATTATAAACAATGGTTGGAAACTGACCAAAGAGAGAAGCAACCCGGAATTAAGGAGAAACTTCCTAACACTGAGGACAATTAACTAGTGGAACAGAAGTTGCCTTCAGAAGTTGTGGGGGCTTCATCGCTGGAGGTTTTTAAGAAGAGACTGGACAGTCACTTGTCTGAGATGGTATAGGCTCTCCTGATTGAGCGGAGGAATGGACCAGAAGACCTTCAAGGTCCCTTCCAGCTCTATTCTATTCTATTCTATTCTATTCTATTCTATTCTATTCTATTCTATTCTATTCTATTCTATTCTATTCTATTCTATTCTATTCTATTCTATTCTATTCTATTCTATTCTATTCTATTCTATTCCATCCCATTCCATCCCATCCCATCCCATCCCATCCCATCCCATCCCATCCCATCCCATCCCATCCCATCCCATCCCATCCCATTCCATTCCATTCCATTCCATTCCATTCCATTCTATTCTATTCTATTCTATTCTATTCTATTCTATTCTATTCTATTCTATTCTATTCTATTCTATTCTATTCTATTCTATTCTATTCTATTCTATTCTATTCTCCTTCTTCTTCCTCATCTCCTTCCACACAATCAACACTGGTCATGGATAACTCAACAAGGGTTCCCATGGGTCTTGAGCCAAATATTAAATACTTTCCTGGAAAAAAGGAAAATCCTTGAGGAAATCCCACTAGATCAGAAGATCTCCAGATGGAAAGCATTGTTCAATGCAACAAACTCATCTTGACGAATGGCAAAGGGGGGGGAGAAAATCTCCCCTCAGACCAGTTATTATTTCCTAATGATAGGGGAAACGACTGGCTTGGTTTATCTTACTTCCCCAATAGCTTATCACAGCACTGCAGCTTGGAGAAACACACACACACACACATACCCCAAGAACCAACCCAATTATTTGCAAAGAAGCAAAAGAACTCTTTGGAAAGGCCAGCATCACCGATGCACAAAATTCACTGGATTAATTCCAGGTTCTGCTGCTATGGGCTTGTTAGCTTCTGAAATGATGTGGCCTCAGATCAGTTCTGCACCGGGGTCTATTTTAAGGAGAAACGAGGCAGCCTGCCTGCCAAACACGCCTTCTTACTTACCTGCCCTGAAAAGATAAGGTGAACCCAGTTCTGCCTCTTGTGTTTTTTCCCCTCGACGCCCACGCCGCAACTGACATCCCCGTGTTTCCTGAAATATCTATTTTTAAATGCATTACCTCCCTAAAAATGCAGTAATGCATATATTTCCTCAAATGAAGAAAAAAGAAAACACTGGAAGTAATCCTCAACTTATGACTGTAATGGAGTCTGTGTAGGAAATGACTAGGCGGAACCTAAGGGAGGGATCAAATGCGCCATTAGTCACGAGTCTCTGCGTGCCCACAAGAGATCTAAATCCAGCCCACCTTGAATGCCTTTCTTATCTCCCGCTCATTTCCCTTGACCGTTAGTTGGTCAGATTCCTGTAGAGAGCTGAAGCTTGCAATAAATCTTTATGCTCATTTGAACTGTCTGAATCTCCTGATTTCCCCAGCGCTTGACAGTCTGCCCATTAGGGTTATGGTGATGATCATAAATTGGATCATCCATGTTAGTGACCTGATTTCACTATCTTTTTTGCAGTGGTTGTTAAGCGAACACTATGGACCTTGAACAAACCAATAGTTTGCTATGGACCAGCTGGTTTGGGCAAAACTGTCATAAAGTGTGGTCACATGACCGCAGGACGCCGTAATTGGAGGGAAATAAATTAGTTTAAAATGCCTAGGTTAAAAAAATATATAGTTGAAGCTGAATATTATGTTGATATGTTGCTTCTGCCATGGGAAGGAGGCAAAAATTCTCTGTGACACATAGCTAAGACTCAATGAACACATGATGTTCTATAGATAGAACATAAAACATAGAATAATAGGGTTGGAAGGGACCTTAAATACTATTGTACCTTAGTAATACAAATAGTACTACCTGTGTTTTAAGTTACAGAATAACAGAATTGGAAGGGACCTTGGATATCTTCTAGTTCAACCGTTTGCTCAAGCAGGAGACCCTATGTCATTTCAGACAAATGGTTGACCAGTCTCTTTTTGAAAGCCTCCAGTGATGGAACACCCACAACTTCTGAAGGCAAGTTGTTCCATTGGTTGATTGCTCTCACAGTTAGGAAATTTCTCCTTCATTCTAGGTTGCTTCTCTCCTTGGTTAATTTCCATCCATTGTTTCTTGTCTTCCTACAAGACAAGTTCCTTTCATGACCAAGAATAACCAACTCTTCATTCACCTTTCAAGAAACTATCTTTTATTGAACAAGCTGTCAAAGGACAAGCTTATATTAGCCTAATAGTTGGATAGACCTCTCTTAAGTAGACAACTCCGTTGAAATATGTCTAGTACTGAAAAGGTTACTGAGCAAAGTTTGGATTAAAAATGAAGTGCCATCATTAAGAGAAGATCAGATTTGACATCTCACTTCAACAATTAACAGCTGAGTGGTAGATTGTCAGGAAAGGTTAGCATGAAGGATCTCAGATACATATCAGAGCACCAAAATTCTCTATTCTCCTTCATTTTATATGGACTATGATGGTTTCCCCCTGATTCGCTTTCCTAATCTGTCTAATTAAAATACTTGGATATCTTCTTCACTTAAAGCCACTATAAGCATCTTTTCAAATGGAAGTCCTTGACAAATAAGACTGCACTAGGTTTCAGTTCACAAATTCAGTGGCAATTCAACTCAATCTGAATCTCCAGTTGGGTTCCCAGAACAGTTAAAGAGCAGCCCTCAATTTTTTGGGTGCAACAGACCAGTTCCGTGGAGAGAGGATTTTCTGCTGACCAGGAGACACAGTTTTGTGTACTGCTTGTATCCCGCATGCGCGTGGATGGGGCTTTGCTTGCTTGCGTGGCACAGTTCCTGGCAGGATGCAGGCTGGTGCTGGTCCCATGGATCAGGGGTTGGGAATCCAATTGTCAAACTGAATTGAAGTTTTCTGAGTCAACTCACCATCACTTTAGAATTTTTGAACCATTTCTGGAAATCTCGATTAAACCCATTCTCTAAATGAGATAATTGATTTGTCAATCCAACTGAAACCAAGAGTTTGAATCTGATCAGAGCTGATTCAAACTCCCTGACTGAAAAAACTCAACACTGTTTCTTGGCAAATTATGCAACCAACAATATCAGCCACAAGGCCCTGGGCACATAAGTGGCCAAATGTCATTTGTTACGGAACAGAGATGGATCAATACAGTAAAGCAGAGGGATCTGTTTGACCACCAGGGACTTAATTTAATTCATTAGGCAGTACAATTTGCTGATTCCTCTCTTCCCATAATTGCACAACTCTTCCTAACACTCAAACAAGCATTGCTGAAGCTGTTGGCACTGCTTCTGTAAACTCTTCTCTATAATTATTCTGTTATTCAAAGTCGTTGTTTTCTCATTACCACAAAAGAGAGAATTTCTGCAAAAGAACCGCAGAGCGGGCCACATAAATTACACCGTTCTAGGGCTGGGTTCACACACGCATGGCTTAGAACAGATGGACTGTTGTGTCAAGTGAAGAATTAAGCAAGAGAGAAGAATTAAATTATTTTTGTTATGGAAAGAATCCATCAGTCTAGCTGCACCCAGAGTTTTTATGGGAACAGGGAAGCTAGACCGTGTTGTTAATGATTGTCTGCAAGTGTTTATTCCTCTTCCAGATGGATGGATGGGCAGCTCACCAATGACTTTAAAGAGCCTTTACTCATGTTATGGTCCTAACATGAATACAAGGGCAGTTCATTATGAACCAGCCACCTGGTAAAGAAAGCTCCTAATCAGTAGTTGCTATGTCTGGATCTGAAGGCACTTTGGGGACAATGTGGACATTTGCTGTGACTGTCATCTCCTTCGGCTCTTCTTTAAAGATCTCAGGGTCCAAAGCCTTCTCTTCTTCAAAGATCTAAGCTTCCTTAAGAATCTTAAGATCCTTAAGACCTAAGGTCCTTAGAACCTAAGACCTGAAGTTCTGAAACATGAGGGATTCTCCAGATGGTCACAGATGAAAAGCTTCCTACTTGTCTGATGATGAATGAAAGTTGCAAAGCCACCAAAACAGGGAGAATTGCTCTTTTCCCCCGAATCTCCTCTCCAAATTCAGCCTTTCGTCAGTCTCATGGTGACATCTTCTGAAAGATTTACCTCTCTTCTCAGAAATGGTAAGAGGAGGAAATGAGGAAAGAGAGAGTCCATATGCAGGAATAGCTTTCATCACTTTCCTCATTGGTTCTCCTCTTTCATGGACAGCAGGGAAACTCAGCTAAAGAGCTGAGACTTACATTTCTGCAGCAGCTACTTTGATGCCCTCGTGTGCCCCAGAAGGATGTTGCTTTGAGGGAGTTAATGGAATTAAAATGCCTGGGGGATCCAGCAGTTGGAAGGTGTGGGCTCATTTGGAAGGATAGGGAAGTGACCTCTGCCAAGCTTTTGACACTGGCCCAATCCAACACTGAATGTTCCAGCAGATGTTTCCAAGTTTCATGCTGGTCAATGCACTGTCAGGAGCAAGCAACCAGAACCCCTGATTAATAGCTTCAGGCTGAAACTTTATTTCCTCCCCCCCCCATATATTTTATTGATTTTTTTAAAAACATAAATCACTTAATAGTTGGTAAACAGTGTGTTTGCTGGGTTTACATTTGTAAAGAAAAATCATTAACTATTGGTTTCTATAATCCATGATCCACATAGTACATTTAGTTGATTTCCCCTTTTCCCCAATATGTCTTCTTTGCAAACCTTGAAATAATACAGTTCTTATTATTTTGATATATAACAGTTACATATATGATATTTCCCCCCCCCGATATTCCTAGAAATAATGATCACATCAATATAATATTTCTTTTCTATCTAATCATTCTGGTTGCCTCATCTCATATCCTGTTACAGTCCTTATTTAGATTTGTTTCTCTCATAAAGTTCAAAGTATTCTTGCTGGTTAAGATTTTCTCAACAGTTAATGACATTTAAAGATTTAAATCCATTTTCCCCATATATAGTAAACCATCTCAACACTTTTACATTTCTTAAAGAATAGGTAAAAACAGTAAACAAAAGGAAAAGAGAGCAAGAGTAAAGAAAAATACTACTTAAAATATATATTCCTCCTAAGCTAATATATATTCAGGCTGAAACTTTATTGTCTACCACCTATGTTACAAGAATCTCACCAGACTGCTTGCCTTCCCTTGGGAACAGCCAGATAAAGTTTCATGGATTCTGGAAGAGGTCATGCTTATGCTGTTTATGGGAGCGTAACGATTCCAAGCTTGGTCCTTGCTTGACCCCTCCCTCCAGCCTAGCAGGCAATTGCCCAGCTTTAGTGTGAAAGAAGGAATAACAAAAGGGATAACAAACACGGTTTAATCTGCCTGGTAAGTTGAGTAGGGAAGAAAGAGATGGACTATCCCATCAGGAAGAAATGAAGTAGGAAGATCAGTGGAGCTTAAGTTTCATTCGCGAAAATGTTAGAGAGAAGAAAAAGACCCACAAGTTCACCACAAGTTCAGTTTGCACTGTAACAGTTAAAGAAGGTCCATTCATCTTTAAAGTCCAGATGTTTGGTAAACTCTTGGCCTGTCATTGTAAGAAGGCAGATGCAGATGCTTTCAAGGGCTGAAAAGCATGGGTGGGCCACCTGGGTTGCATTCTCCTCAGTGCTGCTAAGATTGGATGGAAGATGGTTGCTATGGTGCAACTTTGTACTAAGCTGCAAAATTACAATATTTAAAATTCTCTTTGACAGGCAAGTACATGGAAATCTCACATTCTCTTGACAAAGCCTTGCTGGATTCTGGGGGCTTATGTAAGCTGCAGATTACATCATGGGAAGCAAAGCTGTTTGCAGAAAAATGCATTTGGGCGTGTGACTTATTCATGTCGATCCCCTGCCTACCATCCCATCACAAGCTAACATCTTGAATAATATATCGTTCTCAAGAAGGAAACTATGGAACTGGATGCATGGATGCAGAGCACGGCTGGAAAATCCAGGTGCCACATCATTCTGACTCTACTGAGTTCAAAAGAGTGTTGATCACGCTGCATTCATGTCCTTGGAATTACACGGCTCGTCAGGAACCTGCCCAGTTTTAGGAGTAATCCCAACCAATGTTATTATGTTCCACTGCCCTGGCATTGACTGTTGGCTGGAATTTAGCGATTTGCATAATGCAATTCCCTTTTTTTTGTTGTTAATTCTAGGTTGTTGTGAGCCTCCTCTACTGGAACAGCCCTTCAGTCAGCTCATTAAGAAGACTCAGCCGAGATAAACATCAAACTCTCTTGCTCTCCATTCCAAACTGCCATTTTTACATTTTTCCAGATGAAACGTAATTGATGTGTCGGGCACCTTTAGTGATATTTAAGTTCAGGAGGAACAAATCTGCATTCAGAACAGAGAACTGGCGCCAATAGAAGGGAATCTCTGCAACTAGGGATTGGGGTCTCTGAGCTTGGTTGTTTGTTTGCTTGCTTGCTTGCAACACGTAAGCTCAGACAGCACCGCGCATTCCAAAAAGGATTATTTTTGAGGCCAATTGCGGCTGGTTACCAAGCTTAGCCTTGCACAGGAATTCAGCTTGAGCCAAAACAAAGGCACACGTAATCAGAACTAAAGGAGAAGCGAAGGAGAAACACCGAGGAATAATTAAGTAAAAAGCCAAAGGCAAAGAGAAAAGCTGGGATTAGAGGTCAGACAAGGAATAAGCCAGGATTAGGAGAGAGCTTCCTTCCATTTAGGAAGGATTTCTCCACTTTTAGAAGAATTATTAAACACCTCTTAAGTTTTTCTTAGTTTTAGTTTTTAAATTGTACCACCTTACATGGTACTTGATCCAATCAATCAATCAATCAGAATAAAGCGGGAAGGAACCTTGGAGATCTTCTAGTCCTAGAGAGACACGTGGCTGTCCAGTCTTTTCTTAAAAACCTCCAAGTGATGAAGCACCTACAACTTCTGGTGGCTTTCAGAAATCGTGGGTGCTCCATCACTGGAGATTTTTAAGAAGAGGCTAGACAGTCACTTGTCTGAAATGGTATAGGTTCTCCTGCTTGAGCGGGGGGCTGGACTAGAAGACCTCCAAGGTCCCTTCCTATTCTATTCTATTCTATTCTATTCTATTCTATTCTATTCTATTCTATTCTATTCTAGTCTAGTCTAGTCTAGTCTAGTCTAGTCTAGTCTAGTCTAGTCTAGTCTAGTCTAGTCTAGTCTAGTCTAGTCTCTCTCACAGGAACTGACAATGTTCAGATGCAATTATCTTGTCTTGTCCTGTCCCATCCTATCCCATCCCATCCCATCTCATCTCATCTCATCTTATTTTATCATCTTGCAGATAAGAAGAATCTTATTAAGAATATTTTAAGAAGAGATTAGACAGTCAGTTATCTGAAATGGAAGGTACTCCTGTTTGATCAGGGGGCTGGACTAGAAGACCTCCAGGGTTCTATTCTATTCTATTCTATTCTATTCTATTCTATTCTATTCTATTCTATTCTATTCTATTCTATTCTATTCTATTCTATTCTATTCTATTCTATTCATTCTGAATTCTATTCTATTCTATTCATTCTGAATTCTATTCTATTCTATTCTATTCTATTCTATTCTATTCTATTCTATTCTAGTCTTTATTCTATTCTATTCTATAATAATAATAATAATAATAATAATAATAATAATAATAATAATAATAATAATAATAATAATAATAATAATAATAATAATAATAATAATAATAATAATAATAATAATAATAATAATAATAATAATAATAATAATAATAGTACAAACCTTCTACCCAATAAGGAGTTCTTTGGGGTTTTTTAATGCAACATAGCATGAAATTGTTATCAAGAAGACAAACAATATCCCTGATTATGTTCAAGTAATTGTGTTGCGGTTTGACTCTGTTTGTGAACCATAATCTCCTTATGCAAAATGCATGCGATTAATTAAAGATGAGCAGTTTTAATTCCACTGCCCTTGTCATTCCAGATCCTACTTATCTTTTTTGCATATTCTTTTCAATCTTTGTTTTTTTCCCCTCTAGGCTCTCCGTTATGATTGCATTCAAAAAATCTGTTGTCACCCATCCACCCCGCCCGCCCGTCGAAATCCATGCCTACACACAGACACAATTTTCATGTTGCCTTTTCACAGGGTAGAAAGGAAATCGGCATATCCTTATCACCTCCTATATAAAATCCAGGGGATAGCTGCCTCTTTGAAATTCAACACAAATTTATCTCCCCTGCCTTTCATATCAAGGGAGTTGATTTGAAAAGGCACTACAGGTCTGTCTACTTAGACTCTAATTTCCCAGCCAGGAAGGAAAAGTAAGAAAAGAGATGACAAAGAGTGGAGCCTTATTAGGCCAATAAAAATCAGAACCCCCCCCCCCAATAAAGTCAGAACATCCAAGTAGAGCTTTGGAAAATTTGGGTGAGTTAAGGAGGTGAATTCGGGCCTCTGAGGTGTTGATTTTTCATTCCTGGATATTAAGTCTCAATGAGGTTAGTGTTCTGCTGCTATTTGATGAGATTTCTTTTTAAAAGAAAAGGTGGGAGAGGGGAGGGGAGGAGAGGAGAGGAAAGAGAAACGAGAAGGAGAAGGAGGAGAAGGAGAAGAGAGAAAGGAGAAGGAGAAGGAAGTGAAGGAGGAGGAGAAAAAGGAGGAGGAGGAGGAGAAGGAGAAGAAGGAGAAGAGAGAAAGGAGGAGAAAGAAGAAAAGAAGGAGAAGGAGGAAGAGGAGAAAGAGAAGAAGAAGAGAGAAAGGAGCAGGAGAAAGAAAGAGAAGGAGGAGAAGGGGGAGAAGGAGAAGGAGAATGAGGAGAAAGAGAAAAAAGAAAGGAGGAGGAGGAGAAGAAGGAGAAAGAGAAGGAGAAGAGAGAAAGGAGAAGGAGAAGAAAGAGAAGGAGGAGAAGGGGGAGAAGGAGAAAGAGGAGAAGGAGAAGAGAGAAAGGAGAAGGAGAAGGAGGAGAAGGAGAAGAGAGAAAGGAGAAGGAGAAGGAAGTGAAGGAGCAGGAGAAAGAAAGAGAAGGAGGAGAAGGGGGAGAAGGAGAAGGAGAATGAGGAGAAAGAGAAAAAAGAAAGGAGGAGGAGGAGAAGAAGGAGAAAGAGAAGGAGAAGAGAGAAAGGAGAAGGAGAAGAAAGAGAAGGAGGAGAAGGGGGAGAAGGAGAAAGAGGAGAAGGAGAAGAGAGAAAGGAGAAGGAGAAGGAGGAGAAGGAGAAGAGAGAAAGGAGAAGGAGAAGGAAGTGAAGGAGGAGGAGAAAGAGGAGGAGGAGGAGAAGAAGAAGAAGGAGAAGAGAGAAAGGAGGAGAAAGAAGAAAAGAAGGAGAAGGAGGAAGAGGAGAAAGAGAAGGAGAAGAGAGAAAGGAGAAGGAGAAGAAAGAGAAGGAGGAGAAGGGGGAGAAGGAGAATGAGGAGAAAGAGAAAAAAGAAAGGAGGAGGAGGAGGAGGAGAAAGAGAAGGAGAAGAGAGAAAGGAGAAGGAGAAGAAAGAGAAGGAGAAGGAGAAGGAGGAGAAGGAGAAAGAGGAGAAGGAGAAGAGAGAAAGTAGAAGGAGAAGGAGGAGAAGGAGGAGAAGGAGAAAGAGGCGAAGGAGAAGAGAGAAAGGAGAAGGAGAAGAAAGAGAAGGAGGAGAAGGAGGAGAAGGAAGAGAAAGAGGAGAAAGAGAAGAAGGAGAAGAGAGAAAGGAGAAGGAGAAGAAAGAGAAGGAGGAGAAGGAGAAAGAGGAGAAAGAGAAGGAGGAGAAGAGAGAAAGGAGAAGGAGAAGAAAGGAAGAGAAGGAGAAGAGAATGAGGAGAAGGAGAAAGAGAAGGAGAAGAGAGAAAGGAGAAGAAAGAGAAGGAGAAGGAGGAGAAGGAGAAAAAGGGAGGAGAGAACTTCTAAGTAAAGGACTACTCTAAGTAAAGGAGGGACATTTGCACCCAGATTTCCAGCAGTGCTAAGCTTGGCAGCTACAAGTCAACCGTCCCATTTCAGCCGCTGCTTCCTCTCCAGCACGTGTTCTTGGATTTACAGCCTTCGGCATTAGTCATAACCACCTTCTGCCTCGATGGAACAACAGGAACATTAGGGTTTCTTGCGATCACCCCCATCTTTTTCTCCTCGGGTGAGAACTCATGTGGATCAAGAAGCCTGAAAAAGAGAGCCTGTGGGGAGGTGGGAATAGTTAGAATAATAAAGGAAACCACGACCATCCCAAGTCAGGGACGACCCAGTTACCGTTCTTCTTCTTACAGTAAAGGGGACTCTGTTTCTGGGTTCTCCCACCAGCCACGTTCTCTGCAAAGAGTTAAAAGCAACAGATTTTCTTCCAGATTTTGCAAACTGCTTGCTGCACCCCTGGTAACTTCCTTGCTTTGAGCAGCAGGCGTCTACCACGGTCCAATAATAACGAGGGAAGTAATTAATTGCCAGTGGAGCTAACAGACAACATGTAGCAGTTTTAACGATCAGGACAAATTACTGTAGGGGCAAATACAGGCCTAATGAAGTCTGACAGCCCTGTGAATTTAAATATATATATATATATATATATGTCTTTAATAATTTTAAATATTGGAATCCCAGGTATGGACATTTAAAGTCAATTAAATAAAATAATGAAATTTTATATATATATATATATATGACAACTCCACCCTCATCCTCAGTGTTTCCCTCTTTAAATTGTATTTATTTATAGCCCACCGTTATTATTTTTTACATATACCCAACACACTTTCCTTCTATTTTCTCTATAACAACAATCTTGTGAGGTGGGCTGGGATGAGAGAGAGGGACTGGGCCAAAGTCACCTAGCTGACTTTGATGCCTAAGGTGAGACTAGAACTCACCATCTCCTGGTGGTTGGTCCAAAGTCACCCAGCCAACTTTCATCGCTAAGGTAGAACTAGAACTCACCATCTCCTGATGATTGGTCCAAAGTCACCCAGCCGGCTTTCATTCCTAGGGCAGGACTAGAACTCACCGTCTCCTGGTGATTGGTCCAAAGTCACCCAGCCGGCTTTCATTCCTAGGGCAGGACTAGAACTCACCGTCTCCTAGTGATTGGCCCAAAGTCACCCAGCCAGCTTTCATGGCTAAAGCGGGACTAGAACTCACCGTCTCCTGATGATTGGCCCAAAGTCACCCAGCCAGTATTCATTCCTAAGGCAGGACTAGAACTCACTATCTCCCAGTTTTTAGCCTGATGCCACAATTGGGATTCTGAATGGGATCTACCTGGAATTAACTGGGGCTAGCCTTTCTACCTAAATCTGGGGATTACAGCATAGTTAGACTGGCACCTATTTTAGCTTCCTCTTTAGCTTCTACTATTGATTGATTAATTCATTGACTGATGAATTTATAAATTGCTTTAGTCAACCAACTCTGACTAGCATATAAACCTACAGCTATCACTAGTGCAACGATAACAATAAAATGCAGTCAAAAGTACAGTTCAATAGCAAAAAAAACCACAAGAGCAAACAATAAAAAATAATGTTTAATGCCATTAATGTAATTAATGTAAATATTACAGTTAAGCATAGAAAAATATTGGTTTTTATTTCAGCCATTTCATTTCAGTCGTTCTATTAATCTTGTTTCTTTGGCATTCGATTTTAAAAACAAAACGGGAGACTTTGGGTTTGTGGTTTTATTTTTTCTTTCCATCCTATCCATTGCCCAGACAAATATTGTTATTGCACAAATGACCCACGGGAAATTGTTTTATCTATTTACTGGAGGGTTTCCCTACTGTAGTCAGAAACAAGGAGAGACAACACAATTCGAGAAGGTGGATAAACATGTTTGCTTGGCGTTTTCTTCCTATGAATAGTTCAATTTTTTATATTTTTTTTGGCTCCGTCCAGTTTGCAAAGAACTTTTGAAAGTTTTAATAGATCGGATCAGGATTTCCACACATTGCTAATTTCACTTTTCCTGTTGGTTGATAACCCATTATAGTTCTCAATGGTTTAATTGAACATCTGGTCTCTCCTGCAAGAATGAAGATGCTCTTAAGATACGAGATGGAAATTTAAATCAGTGGCTGATAATCGATTGCTTTTCTTCCTGCTGTAAATGAATTGCTGCTTTTATTATTCTCTTAGACAATTTATCAAAAAAAAAGGAAGAAAAATATCCACCATAGATACTCCTTTCCGTTGCTCTTATAAATGGTTCTTACTTCTTCCTAGCATTTTTTTACTGAGAATGCTTCTTAGAATGAGATACTTTATAAATGTAATTCTAAGCAGAAGGTTGCATGCCAAATCCTAGGTTCAATCAATCAGAATAGAGCTGGAAGGGACCTTGGAGGTCTTCTAGTCCAGCCCCCTGCTCAGACAGGAGACCCTATACCATTTCAGCCTGTCCAATCTCCAGTGATGGAGCACCCACGATTTCTGGAGGCAAGCTGTTCCACTGGTTAATTGTCCTCACTGTCAGGAAGTTTCTCCTCAGTTCCAGGTTGCTTCTCTCCTTGATCAGTTTCCAACCATTGTTTCTCATCCTTCCCTCTGGTGCTCTGGTGAACAACCTGGCCCCCTCTGCCTTGTGGCAGCCCCTCAAATACTGGAATGCTGTTATCATGTCTCCTCTGTTTCTTCTTTTCTTTAGACTAGCCAAACCCAAGTCCCGCAGCCGTTCTTTGTATGTTTTAGCCTCCAGGCCTTTGATCATCCTAGTTGCTCTTCTCTGAATTTTTTTTTCCAAACTGTCAACGTCTTTTTTGTGATATGGTGACCAGGCAGCCTCTCAAATACTTGAATACTGCTGTCAAGTATATATGTATCTCTCTCTGTGTGTGTAAGGTTAAATCTCTCTGGTTTGAAGGTTGACTCGATGCAGTCAAAAGCAAATTCTTTTGAAGAGAATTGAGCTCCCAAATGTCCAGTGAAACACATGAAATTATAGTTGGTGTGCAGTGATATGTGAGAATGACCTTGGGAGACTGGAGGAAGCGCTTTAAACTAGACCAGTGGTGTGTAAAAGCCGGACATGGAGATGCCAGAAACATCTGGCACTTTCTCATTGCAGAACATGCATTCAACCTTCCTTCAATATAGGTGGAATAATAATAATAATAATAATAATAATAATAATAATAATAATAATAATAATAATAATAATAATAATAATAATAATAATAATAATAATAATAATAATAATAATAATAATAATAATAATAATAATAATAATAATAATAATAATAATAATAATAATAATAAAGTTGGAAGGGACCTTGGAGGTCATCTAGTCCAATCCCCTGCTCAGGCAGGAAACCCTATCCCATTTCGGACAAATGGCTGTCCAGTCTCTTCTTAAAAACTTCCAGTGTTGGAGCATTCACCGCTTCTGGGGGCAGGTTGTTCCACTGGTTAATTGTTCTCACTGTCAGGAAATTCCTCCTTAGTTCTAGGTTGCTTCTCTCCTTGATTAGTTCCCATCTGTTGCTTCTTCTCCTGCCTTCAGGGGCTTTGGAGAATAGCTTGACTGCCTCTTCTTTGGGGCAGCCCCTGAGATACTGGAAGACTGCTATCATGTCACCCCTTGTCCTTCTCTTCATTAGACTAGACATAACCAATTCCAGCAACCGTTCTTTATATGTTTTAGCCTCCAGTCCCCTGATCATCTTTGTTGCTCCTTGAATTACACCACAATTGAACCCAAACTTTCCATCGCTAAATGAGCTGCTTGTTAAATGAATTTTGCCCCATTTTACGCCCTTTCTTGCCACGGCCGTTAAGTGAATCACTGCAGTCGTTAACCTAGTACACGGTTGTAAGTAAAGCTGGCTTCTCCACTGACTTTGCTTCTTGGAAGGTCGCAAAAGGGATCACCAGGGACATTGCAACCGTCATAAATAGGAGTCATTCGCCGAGTGTCCGAATTTTGATCGTGTGACACCCCCCCCGGGGATGCTGCAACGGTCATAAGTGTGAAAAACAGTCATAAGTCTTCTTTTTTTTTCAATAACTTTGAACGGTCCCTAAACTGTTGCAAAAGGAGGACTACCTACACTGAAAACATATTTCTAAGATGAGTCCAGGATCTGAAGCACCTTCTGTTTTCTTCAGCCACCAGTTTGCACCTGGCTTTGGTTGATGGGCCTCCAGGTTTCCTGACACAACGCAGCCCACCTGACAAGAATTGAAGGCCGGGGTGAAATATGGCTACGACAGACCGTGGTGGTTTGCGAGGCCGGCAACCGCCATGCCATTACAGAACAGGAAGGCTAAGTTTTATAGCCGCCCCATTTAACAGCTCCTGCACCGTGATTTAGAGCTGTCCTGATTGGTAGCCAGGAAAGATCCCACTCGATGCCACAAACCGCAGCGCAGCGATGAGGTTGGGAATGCCAAATAGGGACATTGGTAAGCTTTTCTCGTATATAATGAGGGGGGGGTGGAATCCGATCTCTACTGGGAGGTCCTCCGAGTCCAGACTTCCAAAACAAGTTCTGAGTTACTCTTTCCATGCATGTACGTGGAACCTACAGGCCTGGCCCAGTGCAAAATAATGTAAAAATTACTTCTGCCTGCTTTATTTTTCAGAAAAGAAACTGATAAAATGTGGCTTACTGAGGAATGATGATCACAGTTATCTAACTTCCTTTCCTCATCCCTTACAATCCCCTCCTTCCCTTCCCTTCCCTTCCCTTCTCTCATCTTTCTCTTCCTTCCTTCCTTCCTTCCTTCCTCCCTCCCCATTCTCTCTCTCTCCTCCCTCCCTTCCTCCCTCCCTCCCCATTCTCTCTCTCCTTCCTTCCTTCCTTCCTTCCTTCCTTCCTTCCTTCCTTCCTTCCTTCCTTCCTTCCTTCCTTCCTTTCTCCCTCCCTCCCTTTCTTCC
>JALGBA010003500.1:0-14854 GCA_023970755.1 Azemiops feae
CGTCACAAATTTGGAGGTGGTGTACTCGGTCAACCCTGGAGTCCAATTTAATGCAGTTCCTGCTTTCCCTGGATAAACCATTTAGTTACCTGCAAACTGCATGCAGGCTGGGGAATTCTGGGACTTGAAGTCCACAAAAATTGCCAAGTTTGAGAAACGCTGGATGACTTACAGGGATTAAACTTGTCCCCTGCTGGCTGGGAATGGATGTGCAATACTCTGTGACACTACACCTTTGCGGGGGGCTTTTATATAGGGCGCCCCCAATACAATCCAGATTTCTGCATTGTCTTTTTTCCGTCCTTAACTCCAATCCAAAGTCTTCCTCCATATATGCTCCAGCAAACTCGGAAGTCTTGGTTCTACCGGCCGCTCTACAATTTCCATCCGAGCTCTCTGGTTACATTTCTATGGCGATTCCCAAGTTCGACGGTTTCAAGAGGGGAAAGCCCAGTCTTTCCTCCGCTCTCCTTTCCTACCTCTATGGTGCCTTTCGGCTTCTCTGCCGAAAGAGGGGACGCGCCTTCTGATGGTGTCACAGCCCGGCGACGCCCCGAGAAGGCTGTCCCAGGGCGAAGGAGAAGGCAAAGGTGGAGCCGGCGGCGCTGCTGCCTTTGCAGCAAGGCCAGGTGAGGCGGGGGCTTCAGGGAAGCTTCCCCGAATCTGCCGCTCGACGCCGCCTTTTCATGGGCGGCGTGGGTACTAGGAGTTGCGTTCCCACGACACGCGTTGCCCGATGAACTCAATTGCCTGTGTTCGCACTCCCTTCTAGTAACATCACCGGGGGGAGCCGGGCGTTTAGTAAGTTATTGCTGTTATTCTTAATATTATTTGGTGCTTTCCACTTAGTCTCGACTCCTGGCCATTGCCTGACCAAATCCCTGCGGTTTTCTTGGCAAGGTTTCCCCCCCCCCCAGCTGCGGTTAGAATAGAATAACCGAGTTGGAAGGGACCTTGGAGGTCTTCTAGTCCAACCCCCTGCTTAGGCAGGCAACCCTATACCATTTCAGACAAATGGTTTGCCGTTGCTTCCTTCCTAGGGCCGAGAGAGAGTGAGTGGCCCAAAGCTGGTTTTGGAGTGACTGACCCAGATGACTTTTCTGCCTCTAAAAGCAAGATTAGAACTCACAGCCTCCCACTTTCTTGTCTGCTGCCTTAACCACGACTAGACCAAAGCCGCTCTAAATTTTGCATATTTTTTTAATCCAGCCTTTGTTATTTTTATAAATAACTCAAGGCGGCAAATATATCTAATGCTCCTTCCTTCTCTTATTTTCGCCATGCAGCAACAGCCCTAGGGTTAGGGTTAGACTTAGGCTGACTAGGAGAGGAATTGGCCCGAAGCTGGTTTCTCATCCCTAAGGTGGTACTAAAACTCAGCCCCCACCCCCAATTTCTAGCCTGGCACCTTCCACCCCAATTGACTAGCTGTTTATTTTTCACCCCAGTGAAATGATATTCACGAATGGGCATACTAGGAAGATTAGAAACTAAGATGCAGCAAGAAATTAGTGTGATGTAGGTAGACATAAAACATTTTAATAAATGCGTCAGTTTCAAAACTAGCAGCGAAGGTAAAATCTAATCTCACTCCTTTTAATATTAACCATAGCAATAAATTTATGTATGTTTGGTGAGGTTTATCTTTAAAGTTAGCACCTATCAAAGTAACCTTAATTCATCATCATAGGCCTTTTTGAAGGCCGCGCCATCTCTCGCTAAGGGACAAGCAGGTGCAGCAGCCACCAAAGAAATAAACCTTTTAAATGGCGTTTTAAGTTTATTATTCTTTATTAATAAAACCTTACTAATATTAGGTTATCTTACTCTGCCCCAGGGTCGCAGCAAAAGGGCCTCCCGTCGCCCTATTAATATTAATAAGGCGTTAATAATAAAGATAGAGAATAATAACCTTAAAATCCCATTCAAAAGGTTTATTTATTTCGGCGGCCGCAATACCCGTTTTGACCACAGGAGGGCACGTTTTTCCGTCCCATAGCATTAACACATAGACCTTCTCGGCATGGCGGCCTCCCGTCCGTCCAAATTGGCCATCCCCCAGTTCATTTGGAATCGACCTTCCTATTACGGCCGACGTCTTGTCCGTTGCTTTTAGTCATCCGTCGGCACCTTCCTGTCCTCTCTTCTGCTCTACGCTGCCGCAAGAAGGGAAAAAAGCCTCGTACTGCCGCAGGTGAGCCGAGAAGCCGCAAAAAGAAATAAAGCTTTTAAATGGAGTTTTAAGTGTAGTATTTATTAATGAAACCTCAGTAATATTAGGTGATGTTTTTGTGTCCCCGCGTCCGTCGCAGCAAAAGGGCTTCCCTTCGCCCTATTAACATTAATAAGGCGTTACTAATAAAGATAGAGGATAATAACTTTAAAATCCCATTAAAAAGGTCTATTTCTTTCGGCACAGTTTTACGTCGCAAAGCATAGGCATCGAGGCAATCCCAGGCGGGGAATCGGGGAATGGGAGGGTTAGGGCGTGTGGAAGAAGAAACAAGGGGGGACGGGCGGGTGGAGGCGGCGGGCAGCTGCTTCTAGTGTGCATGGTGCCTCTGGCATATGTAAAGTGCGAGGGGAAAGAGGGAGGGAAGAAAATTCGGCTGCCTCAGTTACTTGCTCAGCCATATTGACTGACTGGGAAGCTAAAAGGGGCTCTCTAAACCTCTAGGAGAGGGAGATGGGGCAGATAAACTGTCATCATAATATAAATTATATAGTATTATCATACACCCTCTCACGTGCGCGCACACACACACACGCATATCATTGTTATTATATAAATAATAAAGCCGGAGCTAAGGGGCCACTTGGTCCATCATCCAACAACATTGTCTCTTCAGGGGTCCTTGGTGCTCTCTGAGCTTGGTGGTTTTCTTGCAGACGTTTCGTGACCCAACTAGGTAACATCATCAGTGCTAGCAGAGAGCGGAATTTGCTCTCTCTTTATATACTTAGTGGCTTGTCCTATCAGTGTTGATGGAGGTGTTCCTGGTAGTTTCTTGATTGGGCGGTTGTTTACTTATTTATTTAGCGTATGGCATATCATACATGGACTTGCAGTATATATTAACATTTCACCTAGATTAGAAAAACACAATAAAATATAAATGTTAAAAAGATTTTTGTTCAGATACCAATAGGCCGTCTAACCATTGAAGTGCAGCCTCCTTTATATTAGATAGCTAGATAGATAGATAGATAGATAGATAGATAGATAGATAGATAGATAAGATAGAGAGATTAGATAGATAGATAGATAGATAGATAGATAGATAGATATATAGATTAGCAGATAGGATAGATAGATTAGATAGATAGATAGATAGATAGATAGATAGGATAGATAGATAGAAGATAGATAGATTGCTAGATAGATAGATAGATAGACAGATACCGACCAGATAGATAGTAGATACGACTAGCACTATAACGATATGTTGCAGGTGTGCACAGGCCCCAGCGGCACACATTCGGTGGTGCGTCAATGCAATTGCAGATAGCTATGATGGGAAGCTGGTGGTTTGGCATTGCCTCCTTACTAGGACCAAGAGAGAAGGACTGACCCCAAGGTCACCACAGTTGACTTTCATGCCTAAGGTGGGAGTAGAACCGACAGTCTTCCGATTTCTAGTCCAGTGCCTTAAGTATCCCGCATTGTCTCTCACTGTCTATGGAGATTCTCAGTCATCCGGGTCATAATTGTCCCAAAGATGCTTTTTCAGGAGGCAAATGGACTTTCTTGATTTTCTTTGAAGACGTTTCGCTTCTCATACAAGAAGGTTCTTCAGCTCTGACTGGAGCATCACTTAATGGCCTTGGCTGCTTTTGTAAAACCTAAGCAGTGTCACAACTAGTGGAGGCTAGTGAAAAGATACTATCGGAGTGTATTGTGCCATACGCTAAATAAATACGTTTGTGTTTTTATTTATTTATTGCGATCACTTGGGGGTTGCCAGCAAATTTTAGGGGACGTCACAAGTTTGGAGGTGGTGTACTCGGTCAACCCTGGAGTCCAATTTAATACAGTTCCTGCTTTCCCTGGATAAACCATTTAGTTACCTGCAAACTGCATGCAGGCTGGGGAATTCTGGGACTTGAAGTCCCCAAAAATTGCCCAGTTTGAGAAACGCTGGATGACTTATAGGGATTATTAAACTTGTCCCCTGCTGGCTGGGAATGGATGTGCAACACTCTGTGACACTCCACCTTTGCGGGGGGGCTTTTATATAGGGCGCCCCCAATACAATCCAGATTTCTGCATTGTCTTTTTTCCGTCCTTAACTCCAATCCAAAGTCTTCCTCCATATATGCTCCAGCAAACTCGGAAGTCTTGGTTCTACCGGCCGCTCTACCATTTCCATCCGAGCTCTCTGGTTACATTTCTATGGCGATTCCCAAGTTCGACGGTTTCAAGAGCGGAAAGCCCAGTCTTTCCTCCGCTCTCCTTTCCTACCTCTATGGTGCCTTTCGTCTTCTCTGCCGAAATAGGGGACGCGCCTTTTGATGGTGTCACAGCCCGGCGACGCCCCGAGAAGGCTGTCCCAGGGCGAAGGAGAAGGCAAAGGTGGAGCCGGCGGCGCTGCTGCCTTTGCAGCAAGGCCAGGTGAGGCGGGGGCTTCAGGGAAGCTTCCCCGAATCTGCCGCTCGACGCCGCCTTTTCATGGGCGGCATGGGTACTAGGAGTTGCGTTCCCACGACACGCGTTGCCCGATGAACTCAATTGCCTGTGTTCGCACTCCCTTCTAGTAACATCACCGGAGGGAGCCGGGCGTTTAGCAAGTTATTGCTGTTATTCTTAATATGATTTGGTGCTTTCCACTTAGTCTCGACTCCTGGCCATTGCCTGACCAAATCCCTGCGGTTTTCTTGGCAAGGTTTTTCCCCCCAGCTGCGGTTAGAATAGAATAACCGAGTTGGAAGGGACCTTGTAGGTCTTCTAGTCCAACCCCCTGCTTAGGCAGACAACCCTATACCATTTCAGACAAATGGTTTGCCGTTGCTTTCTTCCTAGGGCCGAGAGAGAGTGACTGGCCCAAAGCTGGTTTTGGAGTGACTGACCCAGATGACTTTTCTGCCTCTAAAAGCAGATTAGAACTCACAGCCTCCCACTTTCTAGTCTGCTGCCTTAACCACGACTAGACCAAAGCCGCTCTAAATTTTGCGTATTTTTTTAATCCAGCCTTTGTTATTTTTATAAATAACTCAAGGCGGCAAATATATCTAATGCTCCTTCCTTCTCTTATTTTCGCCATGCAGCAACAGCCCTAGGGTTAGGGTTAGACTTAGGCTGACTGGGATAGGAATTGGCCCAAAGCTGGTTTCTCATACCTAAGGTGGTACTAAAACTCAGCCCCCACCCCCAATTTCTAGCCTGGCACCTTCCACCCCAATTGACTAGCTGTCTATTTTTCACCCCAGTGAAATGATATTCACGAATGGGCATACTAGGAAGATTAGAAACTAAGATGCAGCAAGAAATTTAGTGTGATTGTAGGTGGAATAAAACATTTTACTAAATGCGTCCAGTTTTCAAACTAGCAGCGAAAGCGTTTAAAAATATAATCTCACTCATTTTAAATTAACCATAGCAATAAATTTAGTATGTTTTGTGAGGTATCTTTAAAGTTAGCACCTATCAAAGTAACCTTAATTCATCATTACAGGCCTTTTTGAAGGCCGCGCCATCTCTCGCTAAGGGACAAGCAGGTACAGCAGCCACCAAAAGAAATAAACCTTTTAAATGGCGTTTTAAGTTTATTATTCTTTATTAATAAAACCTTAATAATAATTAGGTCATTTCACTCGACCCAGGTTCGCAGCAAAAGGGCCCCGTACGCCCCTATTTAATATTAATAAGGTTAATAAATAAAGATAGAGAATAAATAACCTTTTTAAAATCCATTCAAAAAGGTTTAATTTATTTCGGCGGCCGCAAAATACCGTTTTGACCACAGTGAGGCACGTTTTTTCGTCCCATAGCATTAACACCTAGGACCTCTCGGCCCATGGCGAACTACCGTCCGTCCACATTGGCCATCCCCCAGTTCATTTGGAATCGACCTTCCTATTATGGCCGACGTCTTGTCCGTTGCTTTTAGTCATCCGTCGGCACCTTCCTGTCCTCTCTTCTGCTCTACGCTGCCGCAAGAAGGGAAAAAAGCCTCGTACTGCCGCAGGTGAGCCGAGCAGCCGCAAAAAGAAATAAAGCTTTTAAATGGAGTTTTAAGTGTAGTATTTATTAATGAAACCTCAGTAATATTAGGTGATGTTTTTGTGGTGATGTTTTTGTGTCCCCGCGTCGCAGCAAAATGGCTTCCCTTCGCCCTATTAACATTAATAAGGCGTTACTAATAAAGATAGAGGATAATAACTTTAAAATCCCATTCAAAAGGTCTTATTTCTTTCGGCACAGTTTTACGTCGCAAAGCATAGGCATCGAGGCAATCCCAGGCGGGTGAATCTGGAATGGAGGGTTTAGGGATGGAAGAAACAAGGGACGGGCGGGGAGGCCGGCGGGCAGCTGCTTCTAAGTGTGCATGGTGCCTCTGGGCATATGTAAACTGCGAGGGGAAAGAGGAGGGAAGGAAATCTCGGCTGCCTCCAGCTTCACTTGCTCAGCCCATATTGACTGACTGGGAAGCTAAAAGGGGCTTTCTAAACCTCTAGGCGAGATGGGGCAGATAAATGTCATCATAATATAAATTATATACTGTTATCATACACCCTCTCACGTGCGCGCACACACACACTCGCATATCATTGTTATTATATAAATAATAAAGCCGGAGCTAAGGAGCCACTTGGTCCATCATCCAACGACATTGTCTCTTCAGGGGTCCTTGGTGCTCTCTGAGCTTGGTGGTTTTCTTGCAGACGTTTCGTGACCCAACTAGGTAACATCATCAGTGCTAGAAGAGAGAGGAATTTGCTCTCTCTTTATATACTTAGTGGCTTGTCCTATCAGGGTTGATGGAGGTGTTCCTGGTAGTTTCTTGATTGGGTGGTTGTTTACTTATTTATTTAGCGTATGGCATATCATACATGGACTAGCAGTATATATTAACATTTCACCTAGATTAGAAAAACACAATAAAATATAAATGTTAAAAAGATTTTTGTTCAGATACCAATAGGCCGTCTAACCATTGAAGTGCAGCCTCCTTTATATTAGATAGATAGATAGATAGATAGATAGATAGATAGATAGATAGATAGATAGATAGATATATAGATAGATAGATAGATAGATAGATAGATAGATAGATAGATAGATCTACACGATATGTTGCAGGTGTGCACAGGCCCCAGCTGCACACATTCGGTGGTGCGTCAATGCAATTGCAGATAGCTATGATGGGAAGCTGGTGGTTTGGCATTGCCTCCTTACTAGGACCAAGAGAGAAGGACTGACCCCAAGGTCACCACAGTTGACTTTCATGCCTAAGGTGGGAGTAGAACCGACAGTCTTCCGATTTCTAGTCCAGTGCCTTAAGTATCCCGCATTGTCTCTCACTGTCTATGGAGATTCTCAGTCATCCGGGTCATAATTGTCCCAAAGATGCTTTTTCAGGAGGCAACTGGACTTTCTTGATTTTCTTTGAAGACGTTTCGCTTCTCATACAATAAGGTTCTTCAGCTCTGACTGGAGCATCACTTAATGGCCTTGGCTGCTTTTGTAAAACCTAAGCAGTGTCACAACTAGTGGAGGCTAGTGAAAAGATACTATCGGAGTGTATTGTGCCATACGCTAAATAAATACGTTTGTGTTTTTATTTATTTATTGCGATCGCTTGGGGGTTGCCAGCAAATTTTAGGGGACGTCACAAATTTGGAGGTGGTGTACTCGGTCAGCCCTGGAGTCCAATTTAATACAGTTCCTGCTTTCCCTGGATAAGCCATTTAGTGACCTGCAAACTGCATGCAGGCTGGGGAATTCTGGGACTTGAAGTCCACAAAAATTGCCAAGTTTGAGAAACGCTGGATGACTTACAGGGATTAAACTTGTCCCCTGCTGGCTGGGAATGGATGTGCAATACTCTGTGACACTCCACCTTTGCGGGGGGCTTTTATATAGGGCGCCCCCAATACAATCCAGATTTCTGCATTGTCTTTTTTCCGTCCTTAACTCCAATCCAAAGTCTTCCTCCATATATGCTCCAGCAAACTCGGAAGTCTTGGTTCTACCGGCCGCTCTACCATTTCCATCCGAGCTCTCTGGTTACATATCTATGGCGATTCCCAAGTTCGACGGTTTCAAGAGCGGAAAGCCCAGTCTTTACTCCGCTCTCCTTTCCTACCTCTATGGTGCCTTTCGGCTTCTCTGCCGAAATAGGGGACGCGCCTTCTGATGGTGTCACAGCCCGGCGACGCCCCGAGAAGGCTGTCCCAAAGGTGGAGCCGGCGGCGCTGCTGCCTTTGCAGCAAGGCCAGGTGAGGCGGGGGCTTCAGGGAAGCTTCCCCGAATCTGCCGCTCGACGCCGCCTTTTCATGGGCGTCGTGGGTACTAGGAATTGCGTTCCCACGACACGCGTTGCCCGATGAACTCAATTGCCTGTGTTCGCACTCCCTTCTAGTAACATCACCGGAGGGAGCCGGGCGTTTAGTAAGTTATTGCTGTTATTGTTAATATTATTTGGTGCTTTCCACTTAGTCTCGACTCCTGGCCATTGCCTGACCAAATCCCTGCGGTTTTCTTGGCAAGGTTTCCCCCCCCCCAGCTGCGGTTAGAATAGAATAACCGAGTTGGAAGGGACCTTGGAGGTCTTCTAGTCCAACCCCCTGCTTAGGCAGGCAACCCTATACCATTTCAGACAAATGGTTTGCTGTTGCTTCCTTCCTAGGGCCGAGAGAGAGTGACTGGCCCAAAGCTGGTTTTGGAGTGACTGACCCAGATGACTTTTCTGCCTCTAAAAGCAAGATTAGAACTCACAGCCTCCCACTTTCTAGTCTGCTGCCTTAACCACGACTAGACCAAAGCCGCTCTAAATTTTGCGTATTTTTTTAATGCAGCCTTTGTTATCTTTTAATAAATAACTCAAGGCGGCAAATATATCTAATGCTCCTTCTCTTATTTTCGCCATGCAGCAACAGCCCTAGGGTTAGGGTTAGACTTAGGCTGACTAGGAGAGGAATTGGCCCAAAGCTGGTTTCTCGTACCTAAGGTGGTACTAAAACTCAGCCCCCACCCCAAATTTCTAGCCTGGCACCTTCCACCCCAATTGACTAGCTGTCTATTTTTCACCCCAGTGAAATGATATTCACGAATGGGCATACTAGGAAGATTAGAAACTAAGATGCAGCAAGAAATTAGTGTGATGTAGTATACATAAAACATTTAATAAATTCGTCAGTTTTCAAAACTAGCAGCGAAGTAAAATCTAATCTCACCTCATTTTAATATTAACCTACATAAATTTATGTATGTTTTGTGCGTTTTATCTTAAAGTTAGCACCTATCAAATAACCTTAATTCATCATTACAGGCCTTTTTGAAGGCCGCGCCATCTCGCTAAGGGACAAGCAGGTACAGCAGCCACCAAAAGAAATAAACCTTTTAAATGGCGTTTTAAGTTTATTATTCTTTATTAATAAAACCTTACTAATATTAGGTTATCTTACTCTGCCCCAGGGTCGCAGCAAAAGGGCCTCCCGTCGCCCTATTAATATTAATAAGGCGTTAATAATAAAGAGAGAGAATAATAACCTTAAAATCCCATTCAAAAGGTTTTATTTATTTCGGCGGCCGCAATACCCGTTTTGACCACAGGAGGGCACGTTTCTCCGTCCCATAGCATTAACACCTAGACCTTCTCGGCATGGCGGCCTCCCGTCCGTCCAAATTGGCCATCCCCCAGTTCATTTGGAATCGACCTTCCTATTATGGCCGACGTCTTGTCCGTTGCTTTTAGTCATCCGTCGGCACCTTCCTGTCCTCTCTTCTGCTCTACGCTGCCGCAAGAAGGGAAAAAAGCCTCGTACTGCCGCAGGTGAGCCGAGCAGCCGCAAAAAGAAATAAAGCTTTTAAATGGAGTTTTAAGTGTAGTATTTATTAATGAAACCTCAGTAATATTAGGTGATGTTTTTGTGTCCCCGCGTCGCAGCAAAAGGGCTTCCCTTCGCCCTATTAACATTAATAAGGCGTTACTAATAAAGATAGAGGATAATAACTTTAAAATCCCATTAAAAAGGTCTATTTCTTTCGGCACAGTTTTACTTCGCAAAGCATAGGCATCGAGGCAATCCCCGGGGCGGTGAATCTGGAATGGAGGGTTTAGGATGAAGAAACAGGGACGGGCGGGGAGGCCGCCTGGCAGCTGCTTCTAAGTGTTCATGGTGCCTCTGGGGCTAGGTAAAGTGCGAGGGGAACGAGGAGGAAGGAATCTCGGCTGCCTCCGCTTCACTTGCTCGCCCATATTGACTGACTGGGAAGCTAAAAGGGCTTTCTACACTCTAGGCGAGATGGGGCAGATAAATGTCATCAAATATAATTATCTAGTATTATCATACACCCTCTCATACTCATTTGCGCGCACCACACACACATCGCATATCCTTGTTTATTATATAAATAATAAAGCCTGGAGCTTAAGGGGCCACTGTTCCCATCATCCAACAACATTGTCTCTTCAGGGGTCCTTGGTGCTCTCTGAGCTTGGTGGTTTTCTTGCAGACGTTTCGTGACCCAACTAGGTAACATCATCAGTGCTAGAAGAGAGAGGAATTTGCTCTCTCTTTATATACTTAGTGGCTTGTCCTATCAGTGTTGATGGAGGTGTTCCTGGTAGTTTCTTGATTGGGCGGTTGTTTACTTATGTATTTAGCGTATGGCATATCATACATGGACTTGCAGTATATATTAACATTTCACCTAGATTAGAAAAACACAATAAAATATAAATGTTAAAAAGATTTTTGTTCAGATACCATTGAAGTGCAGCCTCCTTTATATTAGATAGATAGATAGATAGATAGATAGATAGATTGATAGATAGATAGGGTAGATAGATGTACACGATATGTTGCAGGTGTGCGCAGGCCCCAGCTGCACACATTCGGTCGTGCGTCAATGCAATTGCAGATAACGCATGGATGGGCAGCTGGTGTTTTGGCATTGTCCTCCTTATATACCAAGAGAGACTGACTGACCCCAAGTCACCACAGTTGACTTTCATGCCTAAGGTGTGAACTAGAACCGACAGTCGTCCTTTTTCCTATTCTCGTCCAAGAGCTGAAGTACCCGCATTGTCTCTCACTTCTATGGAGATCTCATTCATCCCCGGGTCATAATTGTCCCAAAGATGCTTTTTCAGGAGGCAACTGGACTTTCTTGATTTTCTTTGAAGACGTTTCGCTTCTCATACAAGAAGGTTCTTCAGCTCTGACTGGAGCATCACTTAATGGCCTTGGCTGCTTTTGTAAAACCTAAGCAATGTCACAACTAGTGGAGGCTAGTGAAAAGATACTATCGGAGTGTATTGTGCCATACGCTAAATAAATACGTTTTGTGTTTTTATTTATTTATTGCGATCGCTTGGGGGTTGCCAGCAAATTTTAGGGGACGTCACAAATTTGGAGGTGGTGTACTCGGTCAACCCTGGAGTCCAATTTAATACAGTTCCTGCTTTCCCTGGATAAACCATTTAGTTACCTGCAAACTGCATGCAGGCTGGGGAATTCTGGGACTTGAAGTCCACAAAAATTGCCAAGTTTGAGAAACGCTGGATGACTTACAGGGATTAAACTTGTCCCCTGCTGGCTGTGAATGGATGTGCAATACTCTGTGACACTCCACCTTTGCGGGGGGCTTTTATATAGGGCGCCCCCAATACAATTCAGATTTCTGCATTGTCTTTTTTCCGTCCTTAACTCCAATCCAAAGTCTTCCTCCATATATGCTCCAGCAAACTCGGAAGTCTTGGTTCTACCGGCCGCTCTACCATTTCCATCCGAGCTCTCTGGTTACATTTCTATGGCGATTCCCGAGTTCGACGGTTTCAAGAGGGGAAAGCCCAGTCTTTCCTCCGCTCTCCTTTCCTACCTCTATGGTGCCTTTCGGCTTCTCTGCCGAAATAGGGGACGCGCCTTCTGATGGTGTCACAGCCCGGCGACGCCCCGAGAAGGCTGTCCCGGGGCGAAGGAGAAGGGAAAGGTGGAGTCGGCGGCGCTGCTGCCTTTGCAGCAAGGCCAGGTGAGGCGGGGGCTTCAGGGAAGCTTCCCCGAATCTGCCGCTCGATGCCGCCTTTTCATGGGCGGCGTGGGTACTAGGAGTTGCGTTCCCACGACACGCGTTGCCCGATGAACTCAATTGCCTGTGTTCGCACTCCCTTCTAGTAACATCACCGGAGGGAGCCGGGCGTTTAGTAAGTTATTGCTGTTATTCTTAATATTATTTGGTGCTTTCCACTTAGTCTCGACTCCTGGCCATTGCCTGACCAAATCCCTGCGGTTTTCTTGGCAAGGTTTCCCCCCCCCCCAGCTGCGGTTAGAATAGAATAACCGAGTTGGAAGGGACCTTGTAGGTCTTCTAGTCCAACCCCCTGCTTAGGCAGACAACCCTATACCATTTCAGACAAATGGTTTGCCGTTGCTTCCTTCCTAGGGCCGAGAGAGAGTGACTGGCCCAAAGCTGGTTTTGGAGTGACTGACCCAGATGACTTTTCTGCCTCTAAAAGCAGATTAGAACTCACAGCCTCCCACTTTCTAGTCTGCTGCCTTAACCACGACTAGACCAAAGCCGCTCTAAATTTTGCGTATTTTTTTAATCCAGCCTTTGTTATTTTTTTATAAATAACTCAAGGCGGCAAATATATCTAATGCTCCTTCCTTCTCTTATTTTCGCCATGCAGCAACAGCCCTAGGGTTAGGGTTAGACTTAGGCTGACTAGGAGAGGAATTGGCCCAAAGCTGGTTTCTCATCCCTAAGGTGGTACTAAAACTCAGCCCCCACCCCCAATTTCTAGCCCGGCACCTTCCACCCCAATTGACTAGCTGTCTATTTTTCACCCCAGTGAAATGATATTCACGAATGGGCATACTAGGAAGATTCGAAACTAAGATGCAGCAAGAAATTAGTGTGATGTAGGTAGACATAAAACATTTTAATAAATGCGTCAGTTTCAAAACTAGCAGCGAAAGTAAAATCTAATCTCACTCCTTTTAATATTAACCATAGCAATAAATTTATGTATGTTTGGTGAGGTTTATCTTTAAAGTTAGCACCTATCAAAGTAACCTTAATTCATCATTACAGGCCTTTTTGAAGGCCGCGCCATCTCTCGCTAAGGGACAAGCAGGTACAGCAGCCACCAAAAGAAATAAACCTTTTAAATGGCGTTTTAAGTTTATTATTCTTTATTAATAAAACCTTACTAATATTAGGTTATCTTACTCTGCCCCAGGGTCGCAGCAAAAGGGCCTCCCGTCGCCCTATTAATATTAATAAGGCGTTAATAATAAAGAGAGAGAATAATAACCTTAAAATCCCATTCAAAAGGTTTCTTTATTTCGGCGGCCGCAATACCCGTTTTGACCACAGGAGGGCACGTTTCTCCGTCCCATAGCATTAACACCTAGACCTTCTCGGCATGGCGGCCTCCCGTCCGTCCAAATTGGCCATCCCCCAGTTCATTTGGAATCGACCTTCCTATTATGGCCGACGTCTTGTCCGTTGCTTTTAGTCATCCGTCGGCACCTTCCTGTCCTCTCTTCTGCTCAACGCTGCCGCAAGAAGGGAAAAAAGCCTCGTACTGCCGCAGGTGAGCCGAGCAGCCGCAAAAAGAAATAAAGCTTTTAAATGGAGTTTTAAGTGTAGTATTTATTAATGAAACCTCAGTAATATTAGGTGATGTTTTTGTGTCCCCGCGTCGCAGCAAAAGGGCTTCCCTTCGCCCTATTAACATTAATAAGGCGTTACTAATAAAGAGAGAGGATAATAACTTTAAAATCCCATTAAAAAGGTCTATTTCTTTCGGCACAGTTTTACGTCGCAAAGCATAGGCATCGAGGCAATCCCAGGCGGGTGAATCTGGAATGGAGGGTTTAGGGATGGAAGAAACAAGGGACGGGCGGGGAGGCCGGCGGGCAGCTGCTTCTAAGTGTGCACGGTGCCTCTGGGCATATGTAAAGTGCGAGGGGAAAGAGGCGAGCGGAGAATGGCGAGGGGAAAGTGGAGGGAAGGAAATCTCGGCTGCCTCCAGCTTCACTTGCTCAGCCCATATTGACTGACTGGGAAGCTAAAAGGGGCTTTCTAAACCTCTAGGCGAGATGGGGCAGATAAATGTAATCATAATATAAATTATATACTATTATCATACACCCACGCACGCACGCACACACACACACACACATATCATTGTTGTTATATAAATAATAAAGCCGGAGCTAAGGGGCCACTTGGTCCATCATCCAACAACATTGTCTCTTCAGGGGTCCTTGGTGCTCTCTCAGCTTGGTGGTTTTCTTGCAGACGTTTCGTGACCCAACTATGTAACATCAGCAGTGCTAGAAGAGAGAGGAATTTGCTCTCTCTTTATATACTTAATGGCTTGTCCTATCAGGGTTGATGAAGGTGTTCCTGGTAGTTTCTTGATTGGGCGGTTGTTTACTTATTTATTTAGCGTATGGCATATCATACATGGACTTGCAGTATATATTAACATTTCACCTAGATTAGAAAAACACAATAAAATATAAATGTTAAAAAGATTTTTGTTCAGATACCAATAGGCGGTCTAACCATTGAAGTGCAGCCTCCTTTATATTAGATAGATAGATAGATAGATAGATAGATAGATAGATAGATAGATAGATAGATAGATAGATAGATAGATAGATAGATAGATAGATA
>JALGBA010003501.1:0-12500 GCA_023970755.1 Azemiops feae
CACACATCTAGTAGTGCTCGTCTAATATAGTGTTTCTGAAAATGCTGATGTGTCTTGTGTTTCCCATCCCATAGTATCGCATGCCACCCTGTCTGCATGTCATGGCCTTCTAGTGCTAACGATCTCCTATTCCTTAAGTGTATCCATTCCTTTAACCACAAGCAGATGTTGCCGCCTGGTAATATTTTTCCCAATTTGGGAGGCCGAATCCTCCTCTTTCCTTTGCATCTTGTAATAACTTGAATTTAATTCTCGGTTTTCTCCCTTGCCAAATAAATTTGGATGTAATTTTGTTTAAATTTTCAAAGAAGTCTTTGCCTAATTTAATCGGTATGCATTGGAATAGACAAAGTAGTTTAAGAAGCACGTTCATTTTAATTGTCGCAATTCTCCCCATAAAAGAGAGCTGTAGGTTTTTCCATCTAAGTCCACAGTAATTTGCTCTATTAGTTTGTCATAATTTTCTCTTTTAAGTGTGATGCATCTTGCTGTCAATTGAATCCTAACTATCTTACTTTTTTAGCTATTTGAATGTTAATTTTTTCTGCTAGCTCGTTTTCTTGTCATTTGGTCATATTCTTAGCTAACATTTTAGTTTTTTCTTTGTTAATCTTCAGCCCCGCTACATCTCCATAGTTTTCCAGGAGCTGTAATAATCTTAAGCCAGACTCTAAGGGCTCTTCCAAAATAAAAACTAAGTCATCTGCATATGCCTGTAGTTTGAATATCTCTTTCTTAGTTTCTAAACCTTTAATCAATTTATCTTCTTGGATTATTCTTGTTAAAACCTCTAATGAGAGTACAAATAATAATGCTGATAGTGGGCAACCTTGTCTCGTACCTTTTTGTATTTGGAAACTTTTTGTTAATTCTCCATTCATAATTACTTTAGCTTCTTGTTTAGAATAAATTGCTTGGAACATGTTTATGAATCTTTTCCCAAATTCCATATGTTTAAGTTGGGTCAACATAAAGTCCCATTAGCATTATCAAATGCTTTCTGCGCATCAACAAAGATCAGTGCCATTTGTTTTTCATTGTGTGATTCGTAATATTCTAGCGTATCTAATATAATCCTAACATTATATCTTATTTGCCTTTTGGGCAAAAAACTATTTTGATCGGTATGGATAAATTCAGCTAAGTATCTTTTTAACCTTTCTGCCATTATTGTCATGAAAATCTTATAATCCGTATTTAATAGAGAAATAGGCCTATAGTTTTTGATGAGAGTTAAATCAGAATTTTCTTTAGGTATTAGCATGATGATTGCTTCTTTCCATGAATTTGGGGTCTTTGCTACTTTTAGTACTTCATTAAATACATCCAATAGGGTTGGGCCGAAAAGTTATTGAAGGTTTTTATATATTTCAGACGGTAATCCATCAGGGCCTGGTGTTTTGTTGCTTTTTTGTTTTTTAATTGCTTCTATAATTTCCTGAAGTGTTATGTTTTTATTTAATATATTTTGGAATTTTTCCGGGACTTTTGGTAGTTCGGCATTCATAAGATACTGTAGTACTCTTCCTTCACTAATCTTTACATCGTCTTTATAAAGGTTTTTATAGAACTCATACGTCACATTTTTTTTCTCCTCAGTCTGGTATACCATCTCTCCTACTTCGTTGCATAGTTTACTAATCCATCTTTTATCTTTTTGTTTTTTTAGTATATATGCCAACCATCTCCCAGGTTTGTTTGCCTGTTCAAAAAAATTTTGTCTGATACTTTTTATTTTTTGGGCCAGTTTTTCTTTTTCTATAATATTCAATTTATGTTTGTTTACGTCTAGTTGTCGTTTTAAATCCCTACACTGCGGGTTTTTTTGTAATTCTATTTCTAATTTTTTGTGTTCTTCCTCTAAGCTTTTTTGATACTGTCTTTTCTTTTTATTTTCATTGGCCATGTATGCGATTGCAGTTCCTCTCATGACTGCCTTGGCTGTATCCCATAGATTTTGGGTATTAGTCTCCTCTTTATTTGTCTGGAAGAATATCCGCATTTGTTCTTCCATCTTATGCTTAAATTCTTTTTGATTTAAGATTGCTTTTTTTAAGGTCCACCTCCTTGTTGTCTTCTGTCCTTTCCATTTCATTATAATAGAATTGTGGTCTGCCCATGTATTGTTTCTATTGTATCTATTGTTACATCATCTACATCTGAATTTAGTTCTTTCGTTGTCCAGACCATATCAATTCTAGACCATGATTGGTGGTGGCCTGAATAATATGTAAATTGTTTTACGTTCAAATTTCTCTCCCTCCAACTATCCTGGATGTTAAGTTTCTCCACCATTTTAAAAAAAGTATCGGGTAATATTCTTCTAGTTCCTTTTCTTACATTTTCGCTTTTATAGTCTAATTCTCTATCTACAATTGCATTGAAGTCACCAATTAAACAAATATTCTCATATTCAATATCGCCGATAATCTTATGTAATTTCTTGTAGAATTGTCTTTGTCTCTCATTGGGGGCATAAATTCCTACCAGGGCAACTTTTTTTTTATTCAAGGAGATTTCAATTATCAGTATTCTACCTTCTTCGTCCTGATAAATTTGTTTTGCTGGAATTTTTTCCTTGACATATATCACTATTCCTCCTTTTTTCTGCTGTGAAAGAGATACAAATTTAATTCCTAACTTGGGGTAGTTTAATAGATCTTGGTGCTGATTCTTTATATGTGTTTCTTGTAAGATTATTATGTCTAAATTTTTCTTACTAAGCCTATTCAAAATTTTGTTTCTCTTAGCCGGGGAGTTTAAGCCGTTTACATTTAGTGATAATGCTGTTAGTTCTTCCACATTACTGCCTATATTTTGATCTAGTCGTTCTCGTCGATCTATCTTCTTTAAGTTCTTTAAAGAACTTAATGTCATTGCCATTATTCATTTTTTCCTTTTTCTCAGTTTCCAGTTCTTTGCTTTGTATTTCTCGTGCCTTTCTGCTGTGTCTCTCTGTAATATCTTCTTCTCTTAGTTCTCTTTCTTCTAGTTCATCTTCACTACCTAGATATTGCTGAGAAAACTCTTCTGCTTTATTTATCGTATCCAGCCTGTATCTTTTTTCTTGCCAAGTCACCAGGATCCCTTCCGGCATCAACCACCAAAAATTAATATTTCGTCTTATTAGTTTCGATGTGATGTGTTGATAAGGTCTTCTGAGATCTCTTACCCTCCTGGGGACTTGTTTAAGAACTGTTAGTTGTTTTCCTTTATATTCTATTGGGTTATCTCTAGTTCTATGCAGGATCTCATCCCTGACTGACTTCTTGACGAATCTAATATGCACTTCCTTAGATAAGTTATTTCTTCTTGCATAATTTGTGTGTATTCTATATATTTCATCTATCTCATTTGCCATCTCTTCTTTCTCGATTTCTAAAGCTCTCGCTAACATATCTGTCATCATTTCTGGGAGATCCTCCCCCTTCTCTTCTTTCACGTTCTGAAAACGTAAGTAGTGATCTGCTTTCTCTGTCTCTAGCAAGATGACAGTTTTTTCCAATTCTTTGTTTGCTTGTGAGAGTCTTTCGTTCATTTCATCTACTCTTCTTTCCTCCTTATTCATTCTATCTTCCATTTCTAATAGTTTCTGTTCATTTTTCAGTATTTGTTGTTGGAAGCATTCAAGTTTCCCATCCATTGCTCCCATCTTCTCTTTGAGTTCTCTGGTGTCATTCCTTATTTCGCCTATTTCTTTTTTCAAGTCTTCATGGTTTCTCAACATGACCTCTTGCATAGATTGTAACATTGATTGTAGGTCTTTAAGTGAGCCTGCTCTTTCCCTTGGCATTATTTCTTCTATTGATCTTTGCCCTGCTGGGCTTAGATCCGCCGATGTTGTTTGAGTTATCTGCTTTCTTCCAGTCCCAACTCTTGTTAAGTTGGGGATGCTTGTCATCTTTCGGAGTGACGTCAACCAGCCCTCCCACTTATATACAATCTTTGTCTTTTCTTTCACCACACCTGAAGGATTTGTTATTCTTCTAATATTATAGTCACTGATACCTTCCTTATATCTTAACAATGTTATGTTCTGTTACTAACACAATATCAAGCCTCTAACACTAGTGCTTTAATATACAGTAATTAACAGGCTAAAGTATTTATCAATTTCAAATGCTCATATACCATTGCAAATCTAATTTATCTAAATAGTTATATATAATAGTATAACAGTTGATTCATCCAAATATTATAGCAAGTGTTCAATTCATTGGCAATACAGTCCAAGTTTTACAATTAATCTCTTGACAGTTATAGGGATTGACGTGATCAGCAAGGTAGACAAATAAATGATTTTTCTCACCTTCTTTAAATTTCAACCTTTTATGTCTAGTTAGTCTCTTCCAATTCAATCATGTAATAGGTTATATTCAATTAATTCTTATTTGCCTGAACCTTCAATTCAACTACAGCTTGTCCCTTTTTATTTTTGGAATGATTTTAGGGCGGTTTCTTTACTTTATTTCTATGCGTGTTTTCTTCTTAACTTGTAGGTGTCTCTCTTCCCTCACTTAATATCAATCTGTCCTCCGTTCTTATTCAAACTGTCCGCTCTCTCTGTTCAGTCAGCACTTTCGCTTTTCAAGTTTTTAATTTTCTTCTTAGCTTTGTTGAAAGGGCCAGAAGGAGAAACCCCCTTTTATCCGTTAATCCTTTATAGCTTATGAATCTGTTGCTTTAAGGTAAAGTCTCTTTTCCCCCGTGTTCCTTATCGCCGCTATCTCACAGGGGAGGTAGTTTTACCCCTTTCGCTCTGGGGCTTCTCTTCTCTTCTTTCCTTCTTTGAAATTCTCCGGAATGATTTAACGCTCCGGATCACTTAGAAAGGCTCGCTGGGTACTCACATCACCAGGCTTGTTGTATCATTGTCCCGCTAAATCACCGCTATCTTTGTCCAGCTGACAGCTGTCATTTCTTCACGGCCGCCATTCTGGGCCGTCTCCTTTTCCCGCTCGGCTTCTCCGAGGCTTTCCTGCTTCTTACGGTTCGGACCGCCGTCCGAGACCGCTCTGCTGGGCGCCTCCTTTTCCAATCTCCCTCCAAGGGATTGGGGGCTTTAAAAAGCCCACCGGGTGCGGGGAAGTGGCTGCGGAATCAGCGCGCTTATTCGGAGCGCCGTCTCAACACAGCCATTCCGTTCGGCAGCTGGCCCCGCCTTCCTAACTTTTATAGTTCTCACTTTGTAGATAGTCCACAATGTTTTCTTTTGTTTTGTTACAGCTGCTCTTTGTTTAATCAAAGCCCTGAAGGTTACGACAACAGGCTTTTCTTTCTGGGCTCTATATTTAGGGCAGTATTTTCATCCACCACTAGATGTCAGCACCGGTCCATCTTTCAATTTTCTGTATTCTGTAAACTTAGTTCGCCGCTTCCGTTTAGAGGAGGGTGGAACAAAGGGGAAAAAAACCCTCACTTTCGGAGGATTTTTACTTCTGGGGTTTTTTCTTTCTTTTTTTTTCAGGAAATCAGTCAGGTAGAAGAGAGAGAATCAATATTCTTACCCAGTTCAATCACGCGGTTTACGATCACGCTTAGTTTAGTGCTTTTTGGCTTCGGCTGCATGTAGCTTGGGCTAGACTCACGAATGATGCTAGCCTTTCTTCTGTCAGTTTTTGGAGAGCTTTCCCCAGACGTCCTGGTCGACCACCGTCTCCCCAGGATCGGCGGGGCTTCCCTCCTTCCTTGCCACCTCTCCGGGGTGGCTTTGGGCCCATTTAGGGTCCCCAAACAGAGAGAAATCAGCCGTAGGGATCGCATTGTCTTGATCCCTCAGCTGTGGTGCGAGCTGCGCAGAACCGGAAGCCTTCAAAGTCTACTTCTCTGCCACTGCTCCCTGCCACAAGGAGGCAGGACCTATTAGACTGATCCATCCCAGCAACTGATAGACCTGAAAGGGTTCAGAGGGAGATGGGAGTTGTTCCTGAGGGTCTGCTACATGATCTGACAGAGACCTTAGTTGTTGCTTGGATTGAGAGGGTGGCTGTGGACTTGGATTGGATTGTACCCATGAGACCTCTCCCTTCCTGAGGATCCTGTTGCAGCCGACAGAAATCAAATGGGAGAAAAGATATCTAGAGCAGGGCTTTTCAACCAGTGGTACGTGTACCACTGGTGGTACATTGGCACCTGGCAGGTGGTATGCGACCCTGCCTAGCCTGGACAAGTGTAGAGGGGGGAGGGAACGAGCTAAAGCGGCATAGCACAGGAGTTGCCATGAGAGAGTCCTCAGGAGCTGCAGAGCTGCTGGGGTGAGACAAAGGCCCCAGGATCGGCACTTCCAGCTCACCCAGAAGAGAAAAGAGGAGAAGGGCGGAGACAGGAGAGGCTATAAAAGGAGGCAGTTTTGGCAGGAGAGGGAGAGAGAAAAAAGATGCAGCCTTGGGAGGAGGAGTCGGCTGGAGCTGCACTGAAGGGAAAAGAAGGAGGGGAGGAGAGAGGAGAGGAGATCAAACAGGCTGGCCGGGAGCCGATCTACAACTTCCTGGCAGCCATCCGTGCTGGGCACGCACACAGGTGGCAGGGAAAAACAGGGGAGAAATGCAGCAGGAGGGGTCACCCTCCACGAGGAATGAAGAAAGGCACCATCAGCTGGAGGTGAGGCACAGAGGGAGGGAGGGAGGGAGGGAGGGAGGAAGGAGATGGGAATGAGAAAGAGGGAGGCAGGGAAGGATGCAGGGAGGGAAACAGGAAGGAAGGAAGAGAAGGAAACAGAAAAGAGGGGAAGGAAGGAGATGGGAATGAGAAGCAGGGAGGGAGGGAGGGAGGGAGGAAGGAAGGAGATTGGAATGAGAGGGAGGGAGGGAGGCTCTGAGGGAAGTCCTACCTTAGCACTTGGCCACCAGCAGCTCTGCTGCCCTTTCACCATCCCCTTGCTCTCTCCTCCTGGCCTCTCCTGGTGGTCTCCCATCCTATTGCTGAGGATGCTTTGGTTACAAAGCTGGGTCTCCTCGCATGGAGAGGCCCTCCCTGTGACCCATGCACTTTGCCCTCCTGCACCCACCATGAGCAACCTGGCCAAGGAGAGTGAGCACAGCAGCAGCAGCAGCCTCAAGGAGGAGGTAAGCGCAGCCGGATGCCCCCTCGGGGAAGTGGGGCTGGACTGTCTCCTCCAGTGGACCATGCCCCGGCACCCACCCCAGTCCCACCCCCCTCCACCGGAGAACCCCGGATCCCCACTACCACCCCACCTGCCCCCCCAGGTGCCCCCCCCGACCTGAGCGATGTTGAGCTGGCCACGCCCCCGGCCATTGACTTTGCTTGTCAAAAGGTTGCAAAAGGGGATCACATGAATGCTCCAACACTGGAAGTTTTTAAGAAGAGACTGGACAGCCATTTGTCTGAAATGGTATAGGGTTTCCTGCCTGAGCAGGGGGTTGGACTAGATGACCTCCAAGGTCCCTTCCAACTTTATTATTATTATTATGACCCCGGGACACTGTGACCATCATAAATATGAATCAGTTGCCAAGCATCCGAATGTAAATCACATGACCCTGGGGATGCTGCAACGGTCATAAGTGTGAAAAATGGACACTTTTGCAGTCCATTGTAATTTCGAACAGTCACTAAGTGAACTGTTGTCAAGGACTACCTGTACTTTATCGCTTTTTCCCTTTTTTTTTTTTTTTTGGTCATCAAGTTTTTGACACCTTGCTAGGCGACTGGTGGTACTTGAATATTGCCATATCCTAAAAGTGGTACAATCGGTGAAAAGCCCTGATCTAGAGTGCTGCTGCAGGTCAACAAAGGACGAAATTGATCAAACATGGCTAAGAGGTGCTATTAAGGCCTACCTTGTGGAGGTAAGGGTGGCGAAATAACACTTCTCCTCCCTCGTGTCCACAGGTTGCTGTCTGGCAGCCTTGTTTTGGGTAACTTGAGCCCTTCTGGCTGGGCAGAAGAATTTTTGGAACATCTGTCAGACAAAATCACTGGAACATGTTCCCAGTTAGATGGCAGCCTTGGTGCAGGTCCAGTGGAGAATCCTAGTGCACAGTCTTGCCCTCTTATCTGGGAACAGTTTGAACCAGTTGGGCCTGATTAAGCGGACAGGGTCCTTATGACTGTGAGCTTGGCCACTTGCACCTTAGATCCATGCCACTCCTGGTTGGCTAAGGCTACCTGGGAGGGACATGTGACTGGGTTCTGGTGGTGGTGAATTCATCCCTGAGAAAGGGGGTGGTTCCTTCATCCCTTAAAAGAGACATTGGTTTAACCCCTCAAGAAGTCATCACTGGATCCCACCATACTGGACAATTTTCATCCAGTGTCTAACCTCCATTTTTTAAGGAAAGTTGTGGAGAAGGTGGTTGTGCAGCAGGTTCAGAGGACCATGGATGAAGAGGATTATCTGGACCCCTTTCAGTCAGGATTCAGGCCTGGACATGGGATGGAAATGGCATTGGTTGTGCTTCTGGATGATCTCTGGCAGGAGTGGAATGGGGGTAGTGCATCCATCCTGTCTCTAGTTGATCTCTCAGCAGTTTTCAAAACCACTGACCATGGGATCCTTCGGGATTGACTGGAATGGGAGTGGATGGCACAGTTATTCTCTGTTTCTCTCGGTCCCCATCGAAGGTTGCTCTGAATGGTGGAGAATGGGGCCCCCACTGTTGCTGCTGCTGGCCCCATCCTGGTTGCTGGTTTATGCCCACGGGTTGCACGTTCGAGGGCTGGGGCCAATCTCCTTGTTGTGGCCGTCCTCCCTCTAGCAGCTGATCTCCTGGGCCCTGCACCATCCCAATCTGTTGCAAGGTCTCTATCAGCTGTGGTGAGCTCAAAAGTTGTCTGCTCCCTGCCTGCTTCGAATGCCATACTCCCCATTGTTGCAGAGGCCTCAGACATGGAATCCCTCTCTCTTCAGGGCTGGGGTCCCTGATAGAGGAAGACAGGGTCTGAAAGGCTGTCTGATATGAATTGGAGGGGCTGTAAGCTTCTTTTTGCAGGAGTGGCTCTCTGCTTTTCTCCCCTGGGGTTTGAGATATTTCCAGTAACTCACCCAGGTCTTGAATGGCAGTTTGCCCATTGTCTGTCCACCGGTTCTCATTCGTCTGCCAAAATTCATTTTCCCACAGCATGCTGTCTGTTACTTCCCCCTCTGGGATATCAGGCGCTGCCGGGCTGTATTCAACAAACTCCTGTTTCATGATAGATTGGCCTGCTCCTGAATTCTGTCATTCTCACTCCAGGCTAGGAGAAAGAGGTGGGGTAATGCACCTCCCTGTTGTTTGAAAAGTTTTTTAGATTCTGGCATGATGTTGTGGTCCGAAGGAGGAAGCAATCCTTGAAAACGGAGACATTATTCTCTGTTTTAGTTTCTTTATTTTGCATTCCTTGCCAGGAGTTTTGCTACAATACTTCGGTACATTACAAAGCGGATGCCAGAATCTGGATTTCTCTGGCTTGCGTCTGTCTTATCTTGCTAACTCCTCCCTTACTTTACTGTCATGATTTACATCTTCCAATTAGGCTGGAGGCCAAAGATTCACTTCCCTTCCCAGTCTCCCGCTTTTTTCATAATTCTCCTCCCTTTGCCTGTCATCTGATTTAACTCCAAAAATACCAGACAGTTCTGCATATCTTGTCAATGCAATAATATCCTATATTAACATCGTTGACAACAGTATTGTTCTGGTTGTTTTCCTTCCTCAGGGGCTAATACCAGTTGGTGTTGATTGGGAGAGATCCTGCCCTCAGCCCCTACCATGTTGGGTATTGCAGGGTTTGGTGCTCTCCCCACTGTTTAACATCTACATGAAACTGCTGGGGGGAGATCATCTGTCGCCATGGGGTGAAGTACCATCAATATGCTCATGATGCTCAATTATATCTCTCTGCCCCATGCAAATTAAGTGATGCTATGGATGCCCTATCCTGCGTCTGGAGGGTGTAGGGGAACAAAAGGCTTCAACTGAACCCGGGCAAGACTGTGCGGCTTTAGGTTTTAGGGCCTTCTGTATCAGGGACTTTACCATATTTGGTGCTGAATGGGGTGGCATTGTTCCAGACAGACTTGATTCATATTTTGGGGTTCCTTCTGGACTTACAACCCATGCTCAAGAAACAGGTGGCAGTCATGGCCAGGAGGTCCTTTACACAACTTTGTGTTGTGCACCAGGAGCGCCCATATTTGGACTGTGAAGCTCTGATCAGTTACTCATGCCCTAGACACCTCCTGCATGGACTATTGTAATGCATTCTACATGGGCCTGCCCTTGAAGAGTATCAGAACGTTTCGGCTAGTGCAAAATGAGGGCCATGGGCACTTATGTGTGCCTGTAACAGGACACACGTTCCGCCTCTGCTTTGTGATCTGCACTGATTATCAGTTTGCTTCCGGGTCCAGTTCAAGGTACTTAAAAACTTACATGGAATGGGGCTAGGTTATCTGAAGGACCACGTCTCCCCAATTACCTCTACCTGTCCCATCTGGTTAAATGTCTATGGAGATTCTCAGTCATCCAGGTCATAATTGCCTCAAAGGTGCTTTTTCAAAAGGCAACTGCACTGTTTTTTTAAGGAAGCAGTTTTGCTTCTGGTTCTGTCTGAGAGAGTTCTGTCTGACAGGGCCGAGGAGGCTGGCCTTTTCTGCCATGGCACCTGCCCTCTGGAACATCAACCCTCCCGGGATAAGGTTAGCTCTAACACTTATAGCCTTCAAATCTATTTTTTCCAGGAAGCCTGGGGATGTCCTGGTAATATAGCACCCACATATTGGCTATATTATGTACAATAATCTCCCTCTTGTGGCCTTGTTTTTATTTATGTTCATTGATTTAATTGTTTCTGATTGGATTTGTAGTATGTCTTAATATTTTTATTGCCACCCAGAGTCACTTCATGTGAGATGGGCAGCTCTATAAATTTGACAAACAAATAAGGTTTGTATCTTAAAGACAGCAACAATTATCTAACCTACATTATGCATACTTTTTCTGAAAATCGCACTGCTATCTGAACTCCATAACAACAAAGAGAATGCTAATAGGGCTATCGGCCCTATTCCAGGAATTTTTAGTAACGCTACCAAGACCCATGGAATTGGAGACTACAGATGGCCACCCTTTGAAGGCGGGTCCTGTTGTGCAGTGCACTCCTCGGGTACGGTTGTCAATCAACAGTAACATGGAATTCTTGCTCCTTTACATAACAGCTTCCTTACAATTACCTATGGTACTAGGCACTTCCTGGCTGCGACTCCATAACCCGTCAGTGGATTGGGCAACTGGGCCAATCTCCTTTCCCTCTCCAGATTGCCAACACTATTAGGCACAAATGTCTGCACTCTCCTTGGTGCCTACAGCAAGCATGCAGACAGGGAATGTGGAGTTGCCCGCTGAGTATGCCTATTTTTGCAGATGTCTTTGGAGGAGGAAGCCAATACACTTCCATCTCATAGGGCAGACATGTCAAACACAAGGCCTGCGGGCCGGATACGGCCCAAGGGCCCAAATTTGGCCCCTGGAGCTGTTCCAGAAATGGCAAGGGACCGGCCCCTGCTGCCCCAGCCCTGGCCCACCCCAACCTGGCTGGGTGACCTCCCAGCGCACGCACAGGAAATGGTGAGCGCTTGGAGGCTGGTGGTGCACAGGAGCAGCTGCAGCTGATTTGCCTCACCCCGCCCCACCCCTCCCGGCCTCGCCCCACCTCTCCCAGCCTTGCACGTCATGCCCGGCCATGCCCCGTTTTACTGGGCCTCTCCTTGTCCGGCTCTGCTTTGCCGGGCTTCGCCTCACCACGCCTGGCTCCACTTTGCTGGGCCAGGCACTAAAGCGCCGCTGAAAACAGCAGTCTGTGTGCACGCCTGCCTTGCCCATGTCAGCCAAGCTCTCCACGGCGCACTACAGCTGATCCGAGGCATGGAAAGCAAAAGCTGACGGGTGACCTTGTAGCAAGCGAATGCACAGACTCCGCTCTTCGGTGGCCCTTCTTGCCGCTGGGGCTGCTGCTCGCCTTCCTCCGCACTAGCGCCTCCATGCCCCGCTCACCGGCCTGGTCTCACAGCCTGCCAGGCTTTTCTTTCATTGGGATTGCCCCACCCCCGAGTGGGAGAGCCATGGCCGGCAGCTTCCTTCCTGAGCGTGGAGGAAACAGAATGGGAGCTTTAGGATTCTGCCTGCCAGCTTGCAATAGGAGATTGCAGGGGCTGTCAGGGGGATACGGCAGGTGAACGGCAGCAGTTTGGGGTTTCTGGCATGGGGGGGGGGGTCGAAAGCAAAACTGCCCTTTCAGCAGGCGTAGAGTCAATCCCGGCATGGAGGCAACAGAGGGGAGGGGGGACTGAAAGGGAAGCCACTGCTCCACACGTGTTTTTTTTTTAAGCTGCCAGAGGCTCCGGACAGAAGTTTCCCATTTTGACCCCTTCCCCTATCGTTTCCTTCTGCTCCATGGCTCTCAGCTCACCTCTCCCAGAACCTGCACACGTGACTGTGTGTGTGCGTGTGGGGGAGGAGGGGGCTCACCTGCAGCCCCACGCTGTGACATTGGGAGGAAAA
>JALGBA010003501.1:17500-23040 GCA_023970755.1 Azemiops feae
GAAGTTACTGAGCAAATGAATTCTAGAATGGAAGCCAAAGATGTTGCTCCAAAACTGCAAACTGATTTCCAGACTCCAATTGACTATTCTACAGGCCAAAAAATGCCAGAAGAAGAACAAATCAACACCAAAGAGGACTTATACTATTCTATATACAATCTACTGAGATTTTTGATGATCATATTGAGAACTGTGACAACTTTGATAACCAACTACTAATTACAACATTGGACACAACCGATTGTGCTATTCAGCCTAACCAAATATTGAGATTTGAATTTTTAGGGCAACAATGGAATAATTACAAAGGAGCCAGTCCCTTAAAATTTATAATGGGATGTTCTCCCTTGATTCAAATGATATTTCGAGGAGTGAAGGGAGACTTATCTGTTGATATTGAGGCTCTGTTATGGAAACCGGCTTGGCACAAAAAGAAAGCCAGAGTAAGATTTAAAAATGGGATTTAAAATTGTACTTAATGGGTTAAAAAGGCTTTTTAGTGATATGGACTGATTTAATGTTTAGGATTTAGACCTATAACCGAGATGAAAATTATTGGTCAGATTATAGTTTGGAATTGTAATATGAAAAAGGTTTTAAATGAGGAGCTACTAGGATAAGAAATACAATATATATGTGAAACAGAGTAAGAATGTATTTTTTGGAATAATATGTTTATTTTAGGTATGATAATCATCTTGTAATGGAATGAGAACAAGGAAATGGATTGTGACAATGGAAGATATGTAAGTAAATGAGGAGTTATCAGAATAAGAAATAGAATATATTTGGGAAATGTAAGAATGTAATTGTTGGAATAATATGTTTATTTTAGACATTATAATTATGTTATGAAACGAGGGAAATTAGGGATACCCGAAGTGTAAACAATATGCTTATTTAAGGCTAAATTGGAATATGGTAATTGGAATTTAGTAAAGCTTAACAACAGGATTTGGATTTATATAGGTAAAATGTTAATGATAATTTTATTGATTGATTGAATCTTATTTAGAAATGTATTAATTTGAATATATTATATTAATTGAGGGAAATAGAGAGGGAACCTTTAAGGAGTTAACTTGAGCTATACATTTATGACTTTGTTTTTGGATAATTGATTACCCCATCACCACGTTGTTTCCTAAGCACCTTGTGTTATGGTTCTGAAGGAAGATGCTTTTCAAAGAAACATGAGCCATTTTTCCTTTTAGAATCTTTTTATGGCAAACATAGCTTCGGCACATACAAAGCGAAGCCAAAATCTAAACCCTCCTACTTCATCCCACAGTATCTGAGCGCATTCCCCTCCCTCATTTAACAGTCATTAATCACATTCTCCAATTAGTTTAAAGTGTGAGCTTTCCCTCCCGTTCCATAACGTGCCATATTTTATCTTCTCACATTTCATCCAGCTTTGAAGACGCTCTGCTGAATTATTGTTATGGCTAACTAGTTCTCAAGCACATTCTTTCACTTCCCTCCCCCCATACTATCTAATAGTGGCTCTTAAAGTAATACACAGGTTAAATAGTGAATGTCTGCATCCATATATAATGTCAAGCATAATATTCGATGTTAGCAGCCTTGACATCCGGCCCCCCTTACAAAAATGACAGATCCTGTAATGTAAACAAAAGCATATGTTAATGATTAGGTTTCGGTTTGTTGGGATATTTTGCATGAAATCTTTTGACGAGTCTGTCAGCTTCCACCTCGCTTGATTTCACCCAGATGGCTTCAGATAGCGGGTATCCTTTCCATTGTACTAAGTACTGCAATTTGCCTTTAAAGAGTCTGGAATCAAGAATATGTTTCACTTCATAATGGGTCTGTCCTGCAACTATGAGGGGCCCAGGTGCTTTCTTTGGGGGAGGTCTTAAAGTGGAGCCCCGATAAGGTTTTAACAAACTACTGTGGAAAACAGGGTGAATTTTACCCAGAAGTCTAGGGAGTTTCAGTTTTACGGTGACCGGATTGATGACCTTTACGATAGGAAAAGGCCCTAGGAATTTCGGTCCTAACTTCTTGCTGGGTAATTTGAGGCGTAAATATTTGGTTGACAGATAGACCTTTTCCCCAACTTGGAACGTTCTTTGGGGAGCCCTCTTTTTGTCAGCTTGCTTTTTATAGGTTTCAAAAGTCTTTTTTAAAGCAGATTTAGTGTTTCTCCAAACTTCCTCCCATCCCCTCACCCATTGGTCAAGTGTCTGGGAAGCAGTTGGCACTTGGGGATATTCAGGTATTGGACCGAACTCTTTGCCTGTGGCTACTCTAAAAGGTGTGTAGCCGGTACTGCTGTGCACAGAATTGTTGTACGCCACCTCTGCAAAAGGGAGGAGGTCAGTCCAGTTAGTTTGTTGATAGGATACGTAGCATCTGAGATATTGCTCCACCATTTTGTTGGCGGCTTCTGCAGCTCCATTGGTGGCTGGATGAAAAGCAGACGATAAGCCTTGAGATGACCCAATTAATTTAAGAAAACTCCTCCAGAACTTTGCTGTGAACTGCACCCCCCTGTCAGAGATTATTCGCTTAGGGGCGCCGTGCAGTCGGTAGATATGTTTCAGGAACAATTTGGTCAGTCGTTGGGCAGATGGGAGTCCTTTGCAGGCGATGAAATGAGCCTGTTTCAAAAACAGGTCTATCACAGTCCAGATGACAGTATTTCCTCTACTTTCAGGTAGGTCTACGATAAAGTCCATAGCTATTTCTTCCCAGGGTTGGGAAGGGTCTGCCACTGGCTGCAGTAACCCAGGGGTTTTCCCTGGGATTCTTTTCATTGTGGCACATACGGTACAACTCTTCACATAATTTTCCACATCCCGTTTCAGTCCCGGCCACCAAAATTGCCAGCGGGTGAGATGTAGAGTTTTTAGATATCCAAAGTGTCCAGCCTGTTTTACATCATGGCTGTGTTTGGGATCATGGGATCATGGGATTCGGGCAAATACAGTTTCCCTCCCTTGTAAGCCAAACCATCCCGGCACGTCAAGGAGGTTTGATTATCTTTGAACCATTGATCAGTGAGGAGCTCTCGTTTTATTTTCTTTGCTCCAGGGTCATCCGGATTAGGGACCCTGAGAGGCGTGATTTGTGCAACAGGTTGTGGATTGGAGATAATCGCCTCATTAACTTCTTCGCGTTCGCTTTTGTATTGGGGCAATCTAGATAGCGCATCAGCTAGGAAGTTTTTTCCCCCTGGTATGTACTTTAAAGTTGAAGCGGTTAAAGTACTGCGCCCACCGTACTTGCTTTGAGGACAATTTGCGGGGAGTTTTCAGTGCCTCTAGGTTTTTGTGATCTGTCCATACTTCAAATGGCACCTTGCTCCCCTCTAGGTAGTGTCGCCAGTTTAATAACCCCCATCGAATTGCGAAGGCCTCTTTTTTCCATATTGCCCATCTCCGTTCACTTTCCGTAAATTTTTTGGACGTGTAGGCGCAGGGTTGCAGGACTCCATTCTTGTTCTTTTGAAGTAATACAGCTCCAATGGCCACGTCGCTGATGTAGGCTTGGATTACAAAGGGTTCCCCTGGGCAGGGGTGCTTTAGGACCGGTTCAGCGACAAATAGTCTTTTTAAATTCTCAAAAGCTGTTTGACAGTTCATAGTACATGCTAGTGGTTGGCCCGGTCGCGGCTTCCCTCCTTTTTTCCCTGTTTTGAGTAAATCTGTAAGGGGTAGGGCAATCTTGGCAAAAGAGGGGATGAATTGACGGTAGAAGTTGGCAAATCCTAGAAAGCTCTGGAGCTGTTTGCGGGGTTTTGGGGGTTGCCACTCAATTACAGTTTTCACCTTGGCTGGATCCATCTCAATGCCCTCGTTGGAAATTCTGTAGCCGAGGTAATCTAATCGGTCTGGTGAAATTCACATTTTGACAATTTGGCATAAAGCTTGGCATTCAGTAATTTCTTTAATACTTCTCTCACCAGCTTTATGTGATCAGTCATATTCATGCTGTATATAAGGATATCGTCAAGGTACACCAGAACCCCTTTGTACAGGTGATCATGTAGAACCTCATTAATCAGCTGCATGAATACGGCTGGGGCCCCCTGTAGTCCAAATGGCATGACCTTGAATTGGTAGCTCCCCATGGGGCAGTTGAAGGCAGTCTTCCACTCGTCTCCCTCCTTTATTCTCACTCGGTAATATGCCTCTCTCAGGTCTAATTTAGTGAAAACACTCCCCTTAGCCAGATGAGTTAATAAGTCCTGTAGGAGGGGGAGGGGGTATTTGTTTTGCACATTTACAGCGTTGAGACCCGTATAGTCTACACAGAGATGAAGAGACCCATCTTTTTTTCTTTAAATAACACGGGGGCTCCCATGGTAGATTTGGCCCATTCAATGAACCCCCTCTTTAGGTTCTTATTCACGTATTGCTGCATCTCTTCCATTTCGAGGGGGGACATAGAGTACATTCTCGGGTGTGGGAGCTTGGCTCCTGGCACCAGTTCAATGGAACAGTCATTGGGCCTGTGAGGGGGTAGGACATCGCATTCATTCTCACTGAATGCCTCCGCTAAGTCCCGGTATTCATTGGGGATGAGTGATTCGTCTGGTGACGGTGAGGCAGTTATAAGTGCTCGCTCATTAGGTGGCCTGAAGTGTTCTGCAATGTCTGTTGAATCAGGGGGTTGTTTTGGCCCTATTGGTAACCTCACAGTTCTCATCCCTTTCTCCCACCAGATAAATGGCTTCCATTTGTCTAACCAGGCTAATCCTAGGATCACAGCCTCAGTCAGTTTTGGAGCCACTAGGAAGCGTATGAACTCCCAGTGCTTACCTATTTCTAGGCATAGAGGCTCAGTTAGTTGCATGACAAAAGTTCCTTCCATCAGGGAGCCATCGGCTTGCTCAAATCTCATTGGCTTGGAGAGTGACTTTGCTCGTATTCCCAATTTCATGGCAAAGGGCAAGCTAATGATACATCAGGAGCATCCAGAATCTACTAGCACTTTTAAGTCTGTCTGTGCTCCTGACTTAGGGCTGATTAGCCTTGCGGGCAGTGTGAAAGGAGGGATGGGTCGACTCACCATTGGGTTGTTCTCTCCTTTGTCATTGCTGTCAAAAAAGGGTAGAGTGGCGGCGGGTCCAGCTTCAGCTCCGGTGTCCTCCTGTGTGGGGGAGGTAGCTTGGGCAACCAGTTGCTGTGGGATCCCACTGGATTTTTTTCTCGACGGCTGTTGGCTAGGTCTCTTCCTCACTGCAAGTCCCGGTCTGCTCTGCTATTGGGGGTAGGGAACCGGGCAGTTCGATGCTCGATGTCCCTGCTGTCCACATCGGAAGCATGTGATCGGCAGACCTGCAGGTGGTCTGGGCCTTTCAGCGGTCATAGCCGTTGGGGGCTTTCAGGGGGTGGTTGTCATCTGGGTTGTTCTGGTCTTATCTCGGGTTCAGGTGGGGGAGGCTTCTTATAGCAGGTGAGTTGAACGTCCAGCTTCACCACTGTCTGATACCACTCGTGCAGCTGATCAGGTACTGCTCGAATAATGCAGGCCTGGGAGAGGTGGTCATCTAACCCCTCAATGAAGAG
>JALGBA010003502.1:0-22689 GCA_023970755.1 Azemiops feae
AAAAAAAAAAAAAAAGAAGCAACAGTGAGTGTAATGTATTGGCCACAACTGCTTTAAATCACTTGCTTAATGTCTGACCTACATTGCTGTATTGTTTAACAGTTGCTGTTACTGAAAGCCAAACTGGCTGTCTCCAAGCTGATAATGAGGTTTGGGGCGGGAAACTGTTACTTTAAATCTATTGGTTGCCACCTAGAGGCTAACTGTATAAATAGCTGTGCAGCAGCCTTTAGGGCTGCTTCTGTTCTGAGTTAATAAACTTGTTGTTGTTTGAACACTCTGCCTCATTCAATGCCTAAAGAACCAAAGACATAACAGTGGCAACGAAGGTGGGATGTGCTGCTTCATTGAGAGAGCTTGAAGTCACTAGGGGGTGAGGTCAGCACAGAGCCTGACAGGAACTACGTTCCCCCCCCTCGGTCTGCCAGCAAGCCACGCTGGAGACCACCACGCCCTAAGGATCCATCCTAGGGCCTACACAGAAGCCAGCAGCGCAAGGCATTGAACAAAGAAACAAACCACCATGGCGAAGGTTGGGAAGTTCGAAGAATTCGACGTAACTCACCCGGAGAGATGGGCGTCCTACATCTCCCGTGTCGAAAATTACCTCCGCGCCAACCAGGTTGCCGAAGATGGATTGAAGGCCATGACACTCCTCTCCGTGTGCGGCCCCGCCACCTTCGACATTGCAGAGAACCTGGTCGCCCCGGCGCCGCTCGAGTCGGTCACCTACGCGGACTTGAAAAAAAAGCTCCTAGACCACTTCGAGCCCAAGTTATCCGTTATAGCGTGGAGGCACGCTTTTGAGCAGCGGGAGCAACAACCCAGCGAGTCTGCAACAGAATTCATTGCCGCTCTTCGTCAAGCATCCTGACTCTGCAATTTCACGGATTTGGAGGAGAGACTACGAGACCGCTTAGTCTGTGGACTCCGGAATCGAGAGCTCCAACAAAAACTGTTCGCTAAGGAGACTCTCTCGCTACAAGAGGCCTTGAAGGAGGTCATGGCGGACGAAGCTGCTGGAGGGGCCGTTAAAGCGCTGCAGCCCTCCAAAAGCACGCCAAGCACCGAAGCCATCCACCACGAGGACGCCGAGCGGATGGAAGACACCGACTCAGACTACGAAGTCGACCAGCTATGAAAGCACCTGGAGAAAGGACCGCAGCCAGCTGGGAAGGCAGTTCCGTTCCTTAAATGCATGGGCTGCGGAGGCCGCCATCAACACACGGATTGCCGATTCCGAACTGCAATGTGCCGGGCCTGTGGTAAACCAGGCCACATCGCCGCCGTCTGCCGAGGTCATCAGAGGGACCGCCCGAAAGAAGACGCATTCAGGAGAGGTACCGGGGCCCCGGGTCAACACTGAGTAGGGTTCTGCTCCAGCCGAAGGAGTGTATTCCGCACTGGTGCCCATCACCCTCTAAAGCAGAAGCTTAGACTACAGGTCAAGCTTCAGGGAGTTCCATGCAAGATGGAACTGGACACGGGCTCAGCCATGTCCATCATTTCACAAGGAACATTCAGGCACCTATGCCATTGTAGCAACAGATGGGCCAAGCTCCGGCCGTCTAATCTACTACTCACAGACTTCCAAAACTCCCAAGTGGCGGTCAAAGGTGAAGCCACACTTCTGGTGGAATTCAAGGGGTTCAAGGGGCCACTAGATGTCGTAGTGGTGGAAGGCCAATGCACGAGCCTCATAGGGCTCGATTGGTTTGATGCATTGGGCATTCAAGTAACCGGCATTCACCGAACACAAGCGGCAGATCTGCCTGCAGTCTGCCAAGAGTTCGTGGATGTTTTCAGTTCTAGTCTAGGGGAGTACAAGGGTCCTCCGATCGCCCTCAAACTTGATCCTATGGTAACTCCAATACGGATCAAGCCTCATAGAGTACCTTTCGCGTTAAAACCCAAAATCGATGCAGAGCTGGATAAGCTAGTGGAACAAGGGGTATTGCAGCCCGTGGACAGTGGGGTGTGGGAGACCCCCATAATAACACCATTAAAGACCAATGGGGAAGTGCGAATATGCGCTGACTATAAGTGCACCCTCAACAGGGCACTTCAACAGCATGTGTACCCTGTGCCAGTTGTCAGCCAGTCATTGCAAGGAGGCTGCATGTTCGCCAAATTAGATTTGGCACAGGCCTATCAACAACTGCCTGTGGACGAGGCCACTGCGGTAGACCAGACCATTGTCACCCATAGCGGGGCTTTTAAGGTTAAGCACCTACAGTTCGGGGTGAGTGTAGCCCCAGGGCTGTTCCAGGGAGTGATGGAGTGCACGCTCAAGGGAATTCCTGGGGTTTGCCCATACTTCGATGATGTCCTCATTGCTGGGGAATCGGTTGAGATTCTGGCTGAACGGCTTAAGGCCATTCTTCAGCGGTTCCACGACGCGGGACTTAAACTAAAAAAAGAAAAGTGCAAGATTGGGGTAGAGTCAACCGAGTTCCTTGGTTTCCGCATCGATGCCGAAGGCATTCATCCGGCGGAATCCAAATTAAAAGCAATACAGCAGGCCCCAAGGCCGAAGTCAAAGGGAGAGCTTCAGGCTTTCCTAGGCCTTTTGAATTTTTACCATGCCTTCCTCCCAAACAAGGCCGCAGTGGCAGAGCCATTACACCGGCTCTTGGATAGACAAGCTCAGTGGCAGTGGACCAGTGTCCACGAGAGTAGCTTCCAAGCAGTCAAATCACTGCTGTCGTCGAACTCAGTTCTCACTCATTTCAATGAGCAGCTGCCTGTCTGCATTGTGTGTGATGCATCCCCGTATGGGGTTGGGGCTGTGTTAAGCCACTTAATGGCTGATGGGAGGCAGAAGCCCATCGCGTATTACTCCAGGACCCTATCGTCCGCAGAGCGCAACTACGCGCAAATTGACAAGGAGGCTCTGGCCATTGTGGCCAGAGTTAAAAAGTTCCATGACTACTTGTATGGCCACCAGTTCACGGTCTTCACGGACCACAAGCCACTCTTAGGGTTGTTCACCACAAACAAACAGACACCTCAGATTTTGTCTCCTCGAATGCTGAGGTGGTCTATCTTCCTGTCAGCCTACAGCTACAGGATGATTCACAAACCAGGCAAGGAAATGGGCCATGCAGATGGCCTGAGCAGGTTGCCCCTGCCACATGTGGAGCCAGATCCAGCTCCGGCTGCACGCATCCTGGCTATCCAGGATTTGCCAGAATCTCCCCTTCACGCTGGGGACATAGCTGCTGAGACAGCAGCTGACAAAATGCTGAGTCGTGTGCTAAACTGGGTACACACAGGATGGCTGGACAAATGTCCAGGGCCAGAATTTCAGAGTTTCTTCATGAGAAAAGATGAGCTTTCAGCTCATAAGGGGTGCATCCTTTGGGGAAGTAGGGTCATAGTCCCAAGCTCTTTAAGGCCCAGGGTCCTAGAGTCTCTGCACGAGGGTCATCTGGGAATAGTCCAGATGAAGGCACTTGAGAGGAGCTACCTTTGGTGGCCAGGGCTAGATAAAGCCATCGAGGCCCAAGTACATGGTTGCTACACGTGCCAGCAATCCAGACCGGAGATTCCGCAAGCCCCTGTCCACCGATGGGAGTACACACACACACCATGGTCAAGAATCCACATCGATTTTGCCGGGCCCTTTCAGGGACAGCTGTTTCTAATAGTGGTAGATAGCCATTCTAAATGGTTAGAGGTCGCACCAGTCCCTACTATGACCACTGCCAGGACCATCCAGGAACTGCGCAGAATCTTTGCAACACACGGACTTCCAGACGTGTTAGTCTTTGACAATGGGGCTCAATTTACCGCTTCTGAATTCCAGTCTTTCCTCAGGGCAAATCTAATACGGCACGCCACGTCGGCGCCCTTTCACCCGGCCTCGAATGGCCAAGCGGAACGCATGGTCCGCACAACCAAGGAATCACTAAAACGGATTGTCACAGGGAATTGGCACCACAGACTGGCAGATTTTCTACTTTGCCAATGCACAACTCCCTGTACCGCCACGGGCAGAAGCCCTGCCGAACTCAGATGGGGCCGTTTGATCACCAAGCTGGAGAGGCTGCACCCCGACCGGGTTGCCTCGGACTCTGCTCAGCCAAAGGCACCTCGGAATTTGCAAGTGGGTGACCGGGTTTGGACCCAGAATTATGGGCAAGGGGCTTTGTGGGTGGCAGCCATGGTTGTTAAGGTGTCGGGATCACTCTCTTATGAGGTGGTCCTGGAAGATGGGCGAGTCATTCGCCGGCACATTGACCAGCTGCGTCGGAGGCTAGCGAACCAGTCGCTGGCTCAGGACTCTCAAGAGGGCCGCACACAAGGGCCGTGCGACAGCGGCCCAACAGAGGAGCTTGCACGCTCCAACAGAACTCTTACTCAAGGAGACGGGGAACAGGCCATAGGAGAGCTTCCCCCAGACAGACAGACAGTATCCGCTGAACAGGACCGGCAAACTGCGCTGAGGGACAGCCCTGCAGACTTTGCTGCACGATTGGACTTTCGTTTGGGCCGACCGGGACTGGCCTGCCAAAGGGACCCGAGTCAACCTGACTTCACTGGACCTCAGAGTCCTGGCCTACCCAGCCGGGCAGGCGAGCGGGTAGACCGGGAGACCCCTGCAACCCCTAGACATTCAGAACGGTCAAGAAGGCCGCCTAAATATCTGCAGGACTATGTCCAGCAATTGAGAGTTTGAGCCATCTAGGGGGAAGGGGTGTAATGTATTGGCCACAACTGCTTTAAATCACTTACTTAATGTCTGACCTACATTGCTGTATTGTTTAACAGTTGCTGTTACTGAAAGCCAGACTGGCTGTCTCCAAGCTGATAATGAGGTTTGGGGCGGGAAACTGTTACTTTAAATCTATTGGTTGCCACCTAGAGGCTAACTGTATAAATAGCTGTGCAGCAGCCTTTAGGGCTGCTTCTGTTCTGAGTTAATAAACTTGTTGTTGTTTGAACACTCTGCCTCATTCAATGCCTAAAGAACCGAAGACATAACAGTGAGAACTGGACATGGAACCACTGATTGGTTCAAAATTGGGAAAGGAGTCCGGCAAGGCTGTATTCTGTCACCCTGCCTATTTAACTTATATGCAGAGCACATCAAGAGAAAGGCAGGGCTAGATGAATCAAAAGTTGGAATTAAGATTGCCGGGAGAAATATCAACAACTTAAGATATGCAGATGATACCACTCTAATGGCAGAAAGTGAAGAGGAACTAAAGAGACTCTTGATGCGGGTGAAGAAGGAGAGTGCAAAAGTTGGCTTGAAACTCAACATTAAGAAAACCACGATCATGGCATCCGGCCCTCTCAATTCCTGGCAAATAGATGGGGAAGAAATGGAGGTAGTGACAGATTTTATCTTCCTGGGCTCCAAGATCACCACAGATGGGGACTGCAGCCAAGAAATTAAAAGAGGCTTGCTCCTGGGGAGGAAAGCTATGGCAAATCTAGACAGCATACTAAAAAGCAGAGACATCACCCTGCCAACAAAAGTACGTATAGTCAAGGCCATGGTTTTCCCAGTTGCAATGTATGGCTGTGAAAGTTGGACCATAAGAAAGGCTGAGCGCAAAAGAATTGAGGCCTTTGAACTATGGTGCTGGAGAACACTCCTGCGAGTCCCCTGGACTGCAAGGCGATCAAACCCGTCAGTCCTAGAGGAGATCAACCCTGACTGCTCTTTAGAAGGCCAGATCCTGAAGTTGAAACTCAAGTACTTTGGCCACCTAATGAGAAGGAAGGACTCACTGGAGAAGAGCCTAATGCTGGGAAAAATTGAGGACAAGAGAAGAAGGGGACGACAGAGAATGAGGTGGCTGGATGGAGTCACTGAAGCAGTAGGCGTGAGCTTAAATGGACTCCAGAAGATGGTAGAGGACAGGAAGGCCTGGAGGAACGTTGTCCATGGGGTCGCGATGGGTCGGACACGACTTCGCAACTAACAACAACAAAGTATTGCTCCAGTACTGAGTTTGAACGTTCTGACCTACCATTTGTTTGCGGATGATGACTAGATGACAACCCCTGAGTGGTCCCCAAAAGGTCCAGGAAAGCTTTCCAGAACTCAGATGTAAACTGCACCCCCCTATCTGATATGATTCATTGTGGGGCTCAATGCAGCCGGTATATGTGTTGCACAAAAGGTTTTGCCAGTGTCTTCGCTGTGGGGATTTTTTGACACGGGATGAAGTGCACCTGCTTTGAAAACAAGTCCATCACTACCCAAATAACAGTATTTCCTCCACTCTCTGGTAGTTCCACAACAAAGTCCATAGAAATCTCCCTCCAGGGTGCCAACGGGGTGGCTACCGTCTGCAATAACCCTGGGGTCTTTCCTTGCCTTCGTTTGGCTGCTGCGCAAACTAGCTACATAGCTTTCAATGTCCTTTTTTATCGAGGGCCACCAAAACTGCCGCTTCACTAGGTGAAGGGTTTTCCTGAATCCAAAGTGCCCAGCTGTTTTGGAGTCGTGGCAGAGGCGCATGAAAGTTAGTCTCTGGCTCTTTGGAATGTAGAGTTTTTTCCCCACCCACGGCAGCCCATCATTCATTGTGCACAGGTTCTTATGACTTAGAAACCATTTGTCTTTTTCTTTCTTTCTTTCTTTTTTTTAAAATATATTTTATTAGGTTTTCTATGGGTATGGGAAGGATAGGGATAGTATGGGTAAAGGATGGGGTTAGGGAATGGAATTAGGATAGGGATGGGAATAGGGATAGGAATAGGTACAATAGTGGGGTTACCCCCCACATAAAAAATCCAAAGCTTAAACAAGCAGACTCTCGTCCGGGTACACATATTAAATAATAGTAGTTAATACAATACTAAACAATTATAATCATTAATACTGAAAATAGTCATAAAGTTAAGCTTACTAATTAAGTATATTTTAGCTCTAGCGTAATGCTAACCATTAATAAAAATTTTCCCATGTCCTAAAATACACTGAATCCTCTTCCTCTTTAATTTCCAATGTCAATCTATCCATTTCTGCACATTCTAAAATTTTCATAATTATAATCTGATCGTGTGGTAGGTTTTCATTTTTCCAAAATTGGGCAAATACAATTCTCGCTGCTGTCAATACATGTAATATTAAATATTCATTCTCTTTACCATAATTAAGTCCTAGTATTCCTAGCAAAAATAATTCTGGCTTATATTCTATTTGTATTTTAGTCATCTTTTCTAGCCATTTATGAATTTTAAACCAAAATTTCTTAGCTTTAGGACATATCCACCAAATATGATAATAAGTACCTGGTTTTTCTTTACATTTCCAACAAATATTCAATACATTTTTAAACATTTTCGCTGTTCTAACTGGTGTCATATGCCATCTATAAAACATTTTATATAAATTCTCTTTATATGAAGCTGCTTTAGTAAGTTTGAGATTTCTCTCCCAAAGCTTTTCCCAATTTTCTAAGTCTATGGAATATCCAAAGTTTTTTGCCCACACTATCATTGTTTCTTTTACTTGTTCTTCTTCCATCTTCCAATTTAATAGAAATTTGTAAAGCTTCTTAATCAAATTTTCGTCTGTTTTCAAAAGTATTTTGTCAAATAGTGTCTGTTCTTTGTAAAAATCCCTCACTTTTACATCTTTTTCATATCTTGTTTGAATTTGCAGATAGGACCACCATGTTAAGTCAATGCCTTGTTGATAAAGAGTTAGTCTGTCTTTACGTTTTCCATCTTTATCCAAAATGTCTTTATAAGTAACAAGTTTATCATAGTTAATTAGATTTGGATAAGCAAATGCTTCCATTATTGAAAGCCACTCTAGTATTTTCATATAAATTTTATGTTTAATTTTCTCCCACTCTGAGAACAAAGCATTCCTTATGGCATGGCTTTGAAAATATCTATGTACTTTGTTTTTCTCATACCATAAGAACGCATGCCAACCCAATTGTAAATCATGTCCCTCTAAATAAAGAAGTTGTTTATTTCTCAATGTAATCCATTCTTTGAGCCAAAGCAAAATAGATGCTTGATAATAGAGTCTCCAGTCCGGAAGTCCAAAGCCCCCTCTATCTTTTGTTTCTTGTAGTAGTTTAGTTTTAATTCGTGCTTTCTTCCCTTGCCATATAAATCTCAATATTGTTGAATTTAAGTCATCAAAAAATTTCTTACCCAATTTAACAGGTACCGTTTGAAATAGGAAAAGTATTTTTGGTAAAATGTTCATCTTCACAGTCGCTATTCTACCTAACAATGTCAGTTGAAAATTTTTCCACTTTTCCAAATCTACTTTTATTTGTTTCATTAGTTTTTCATAGTTATCTTCTTTTATTGTTGTATATTTTGATGTTAAATAAATACCTAAATATTTAACTTTTTTAGCCATTTGAAGATTTGATCTTTCTGCAAGTTGCGTTCTCTGTTTGTCTGTTAGGTTTTTTGTTAATACTTTAGTCTTTTCTTTATTTATCTTCAAGCCTGCTATTTCTCCAAATTCCTCTATTTTCTGCAGAAGTGTAGTAACTGTTTCCAATGGTTCCTCTATAATAAAAACTAGATCATCCGCAAAAGCCTGTAATTTGTATTTCTGTTCTTTTATTTCCAATCCTTTAATTTCCGTATCTTGTCTAATGTCTCTGGCCAACACCTCCAATGTAAGAATGAATAACAGGGGGGATAGTGGACATCCCTGTCTTGTGCCTTTTTTGATATCAAAGCCATCTGTATATTCTCCATTTAAAAATATCTTTGCTGTTTGTTTATTATATATTGCTTGAATCGCGTTTATAAAGTTTTTACCAAAGTCCATTTCCGTCAACTGTTGAAACATAAATTGCCAATTTAAATTATCAAAAGCTTTTTGTGCATCAAGAAATATAAGTGCCATCTGTTTCCCTGGATGATTTTCATAATATTCTAAAACATTTAGAATAATCCTTAAATTGTTCTTTATCTGTCTTTTAGGCAAAAAGCCATTTTGGTCTGTATGAATAAATTCAGTCCGGAATTTCTTCAATCTTTCTGCCATTATTGAAGTAAAAATTTTATAATCCACATTTAATAACAATATTGGTCTATAGTTTTTAATTTGTGTAAGATCAGTATCTTCTTTAGGTATCAAAGTAATATTAGCTTCAGTCCACGAGTTTGGTATTTTTGTCTCTAAAAAAATTTCATTGCACAATTCTTTCAAAATCGGGCTTACTATATCTTGTAAAGCTACGTAGACTTCTGCAGGGAGCCTGTCAGGCCCCGGAGTTTTATCCTTCTTTTGTCTTTTTATTGTGTCTTTCCATTTGAGATGGAAATCCCCCTGCAACTCAGACTAATCTGAGCACAACAGGGCCCCCACCCAAGCAGAGCACACACCCCGCCAATCAGAGCACAGCCAACCCCTCATCCAATCAGAGCACAGCCAAGCCCCTAACCAATCAGAACACACCTCCACCCAATCAAAACACAGCCAAGCTCCCATCCAATCAGTTCATACCTCCACTGGCAGTTAAAAGGAAGAAACAGCTGTGATCACACATTGCTCCTAGAAGCACGAAGCCGAAGACACCAGCCTGAAGATGACGAATGGGACTTCGTCGAAACGTTGCCAAGACACTTCCAATTTTACACGGGAGAAAACCCGAATTACCAAAGACCTACATATATATATATATATATATAAATATATATATATATATATATATATATATATATATATATATATATATATTTCTCAACTATATTCTATTTCCTGTACTGTATCAAATATTTTTATAAATCAATCCAACATTCAATCATTGTAAGTAAAAATATCAGTAATATTTCACCAATCTCAATCCAACTCCTTTAATTTTAACTTTTCCAATTTTCCGTAATTGCCATTCCAGACCATAATCAAATCAATAATTTACATCAATATTAACTCAGAGCAAAATCTTAGACCTTAGAAATCTCAAAAATATTAGCTCAGTCAAAGTCTCTAAAAGCCATTTTATCCATCAGATAAAGTTTTAACTCTCATTTTTAAACCTAATTCTAGCTTTCTTTTTATGCCAAGCAGGTTTCCACAATAGGGCCTCTAGCTCCTCCCATCTTAGTGTTTGGCTATACACATTTTCCCACAATTGAGTCCGATCGTAGTCTTCTTCTCTTTTTTCCAGTATTGTCTGCACTATATAATCAGTCTTAATCAGTATGGTGATTATTCGTTGTTTGTTCATATTGTCAGCATTTTTAATGTCTCGTATTTGAAAGTCCATTTCTGTTGCTTTTAAGATTATAGATGTTTTAGTTGAATTCTGCCTTTGGTCATCAGAAATCTCCATCATTTGCATATAAGGTGTAGCATCTTCCTCTTCAATAGATTGTAAATATAATTCCTCCATCTCATTAAGTTGTAAATCAGTCAAAATTTGAGATTCAATTTTTAACTCTGGAACATCCTCTTTCCTGAGCGTTCTAAAATGTTCTTTTAATTCCTCTTTCATTTCCAAAAATTTTTCTAGTATAAGTCCATAATTAAGCTGTGAGTGGGATTCCATTCTTCGTTTTTTTAGTGAAAGTTCAGCTTAGAAGATAGACTGCAATATTATAAAATATAAAATCCAAACAGAAATAGGAAAAAAACAAGTAATCAAGCCCAGCACAAAGATAAAGACAGCAAAAGTCCCAATCAGTATTGTGAATATCTAATTTATAATCCAAAGTGATAATAGAAGAGGATGCCTTAAAAGTCAATTATTATATTGTAATCCTAAAGCGAGAGAAAATCCATTTTTCTGGGAAGTCTATTTTGTATTATAAAGTCAAACGAACTACAAGTAGAAAATTGAGCAAGTTCCAAAAGATATATCAATGTCTGGGTGTCACGCCGAGTTCAGGGAATGAAAGTTCAGCTGCAAATGGTTACTTTGTTACAATAGAGATGTCTGGGCTTCACGCCAAGTTCAGAGATACATTGTAACCATACAATCCACATGAATCCGCCCAGAAAGCCGAAGAGTTTTTTTTTTTAAAGTAGACAATAATGTTCAGAAGGGGGGGGAGGAAGAAAAACACTCCACCCCCCTCCCTAAAGGTTTCCACCTAAGCTAAAAACCAGCAAGCAGAGAGAGAGAGTCACAGTAAGGATTTGTTCTTCTTCTTTTTCAGGATCCCCCGAATCCCAACAGCTCAAATAAACAATAAAAATTAGTTATTTTTTCAAAGCTCATTTTCCCGAGTATCCAAACGCTGCTTTCTCAAGGGAGGAAAATAGTTTCTAAAAGCTTTTCACAGGGAAGTAAATAGGATATCAAGAGGGAAGGAAAGGTCTCACCTGGATCTTCCACGGTGGTTCTTTTTGCTTAGGTGTTGCTGTGACTTTCGGCTGGAGCAGCTAAGTGATCGGCCACGTTACTGGCCGATCTTTTCCCCGTCGGCCCAAAGGTGATTTCTCGGACCGCAGAGGGAGCTGCTGCTCCCTCCGCGATCAACGAGTGTCCTCCTCCACAGTGGTCGCCTTTCCGGGGCGACTTTCGACCCTGTCCAGGGTCTACCGGCGGGGGAAAACCGGTCAGCAAAGAGAACATACTCTTTGCGCGACCGCAGGCACTGCGACCGGAACCGGAAGTCCATATCATATCAATTCTTGACCATGATTTATGCCGATTTGAGTAAAATGTATACTGTAACTTTTCCGGATTCATCTCTCTCCAAACATCTTGTAGAGACAATTCCTCCTTCATTTTTAAAAAGGTCTTCGGTAACACATTTCCTCCTTTTTTCCCTTGTTTGTAACTTTTATAATCTTGTATTGCATCAGCTACTACATTAAAGTCTCCTAATATACAAAGATTTTGGTGATTTAAGTCCATTAGTTTATCATGTAATTGTTGGTAAAACTGATCTTGCTTCTCATTGGGTGCATATATTGCCACCATCAATATTTGTTTTTGATTCCATGTAATTTCTACTATTAATACTCTCCCCTCTTCATCAGCGTAAATTTGTTTTGGATTCAATTTTTCTTTTATATACAGAGCTATACCTCTTTTCTTTTGAAGTGCCAAAGAAGCATAAAGTTTACCCAATTTAGGTTGTTCTAAGATTCTAAAATGTTGTCTCTTAGTATGTGTCTCTTGCATACAAATTATATCCATTTTCAGTTTTTGTAATCTTGTAAATATTTTACTCCTTTTTGAAGGAGAATTCAAACGATTTATGTTTATTGAAAAAATTCCAATCTCCTCCATAACTTCAGTTATTTCTAGCTCTCAATCTTCTAGGCGAGGGTATCTGCCTCTGATCTTTCGGTCTCACATCTTCTTCTGTTTGAGTCTTTTTGAGTTCGTCCTCTTCCATCTGTTTAGATGTTCCTGCAACGGTCATTTCCTCTTGCTTCTTAGGCTCCGATTCACCTCTTTCCAAAAAATCTCTATGATTGTTGAAAAATTCTTCTGCTTGAAGTGGTGTATTCAATCTGTATCTTTTTTCTTTTTCTTTTCTATAACAAGTTTTATTGAATTTTTTTAAATTTTACAGCCAAGTGCTTAAGACTCATTGTGGAGATAGGGCACTCCATAAAACAAAATAGAACATACAATCATATATAAACAATTTACACTTTTTTAAATCTTCCCTCTCTATTTTATCAATCAAAAGAGCAAGAACAAACAAACAAAACCAAACTATCAACGATATTTCCACCCATTTTAAGCTTAATTAACTATTAGCATATTCCAACTAGCATTACATAGACATATAGAATACGGTTCGAGTATCCATATAATAAAGACCATATTATTCCAAATATTCAGTTTATATTTCTCAATTAAGTTCTATCTCTTATTCTATCTCACATACATATTTTATCAGTGAATATAACTTTACGTTTCCAAACCATTTTGGATTAGCTTAAATTGTTTCTAATTATTTCTAAGTTAAACATATATAAGTATATTTTAAAATTTCTCCACTATATTCTATTTCCTATATTCTAAACATTTTTATAAATCAATCCATTCTTTAGTCATTACATGTAAAGATATCATTAGTAGTTCACCAGTCTCAATACAACTCCTGAATTTCGCTTTTCCAGTTTTCCATAGTTACTATTCCAGACCATAATCAAATCCATAATTCAAATCAATATTGGTCAGACTAAAATCTTAAACTTTAAAGATCTCAAAAATATTAGCTCACTTAAAGTCTTTAAAAACCATTTTACCCATCAAATAATTTTTTAACACTCATTTTAAACCTAATTCTAGCTTTCTTTTTATGCCAAGCAGGTTTCCACAATACGGCTTTCAGCTCCTCCCATCTTGGTATTTGGTTATACACATTTTCCCACAGTTGCGTCTGATCATAGTCTTCTTCTCTTTTTCCCAATATTGTCTGCACAATATACTCAGTCTTAGCCAGTGTGGTGGTTATTCGTTGTTTATATGTACTGTCAGCATTTTTAATGTCTCGCATTAGAGAGTCCATTTCTGTTGTTTTTACATCTATAGATGTTTCAATTAAGTTCTGCTTTTGGTCTTCAAAAGTCTCCATCCTTTGTGTATAAAGTGTAACATCTTCCTCTTCAGTAGATTGTAAATATAGATCTTCCATGTTATTAAATTGTAAATCCAATTGTATATCATGCTCAGTTAGAGTTTGAAATCCAGTTTTTTGCTCTAAACCGACCTCATTCCTTAGTGTCCTAAAATGTTCTTTTAGTTCTTTCCTTGTTTCCAAAATTTTTGCTAATATCAATCCATAATTGAGCTGTGAATAAGCTTCCATCCTTCTCTCCTTTTTTTTTTCTATAATAAGAAAACAGCAGTGTCTGAGCGTAGCACCAGGTTCAAAAGTTCAGCTACCATGGCAACGTTACGATAAGACTTTCTGGGCTTCACGCCAGTTTCCAAGATAGATACAATGTAGCCCTCCAATCCACATCCCAGTAGCCAAGGCAGTTTTTTTTTCTTTTTCCCTTTTTAAAGTGGATAAGAATGTTCAGAAGGGGGGGGGAGGAAGAAAAAACACTCCACCCCCCTCCCTAAAATTTCCACTTAAATTTAAAACAAGCAAACAAAGAGGAAAGGTCACAGTAAGGCTTTTTTCTTCTCTTTTTTTTTTTTTCCAGGATCCCCCGGATTCCAACAGCTCAAATACACAATAGCAAAGTCACTTTTTTCCCCCAAGTGTTCAAACGCTGCTTTTTTAAGGAGGGGAGTAGTTTCTAAAAGCTTTTCATAGGGAAGTAAGGAAGGTAACAAGAGGGAAGGAAAGTTCTCACCCGGATCTTCCACGGTGGTTCTTTGTGCTTAGATGTTGCTGTGACTTTCGGCTGGAGCAGCTGAGTGATCAGCCATGTTACTGGCCGATCTTTTCCCCGTCGGCCCAAAGGTGATTTTCTCGGACCTCAGAGGGAGCCGCCGCTCCCTCCGAGATCAACGAGTGCCCTCCTCTATGGTGGTCGCCCCTACAGGGCGACTTTCGACCCTGTCCAGGGTCTACCGGCGGGGGGAAACCGGACGGCCAAGAGAATGAATTCTCTGCACGTCCACGGGCGCTGCCACCGGATCCGGAAGTCCAATCTGTATCTTTTCATGTCCCAGAAAATTAACAATCCTTCTGGAATCAACCATCTGAAGTTGACTCCTTTATTAAACAATTTCTTTGTTAAAAATTGATATTCTCTTCGGGCTTCTCTTATCCTTCTAGGAATTTGCTTAAGAACTACAAGTTCTTTTTCTTTATATTTCAGTGGTTGATCCCTTATTGCTCTCAAGATTTCATCTCTTGTGGATCTTTTGACAAATCTTACATGAATTTCCCTAGGGACTCTATTTTTTCTAGCATAGCTTGAATTGACTCTGAAGACCTGATCTATCTCTCTTTGCATTTGATCCTTTTCTGTTCCGAGCAGCTCCGCCAATAGTTCACTCATCAGATCCAACAGGTTCTCATCTTTCTCTTCTATAACATTTTGGAATCTTAAAAAGTATGATGATCTTTCCATCTCCACCACGGCCATGCTGTCTTCCAATTCTGTGTTTACTTGCGCCAATCTCTGATTCTCTCCTTGGAGGTATTCTAATTTCTGATCCACTTCCACCGACTTGTCTTCTATTTTTTGCATCCTTTGTTGGTTGTCTATAATCACCTGTTGGAAGGTTTCCAATTTTTGATCCATTTTTTGATCCATTTTAACGAGATCATTTTTCAAATCCTCAAAATTTTTATCTGACTCCTTTTTCAAATCTTCAGTATTTTTATCTAGCTCCTTTTTCACATCCATTTTCATCTCTGCAATTGCTTGTAATATCGCTTGAATATCTTTTGATTGGGGTTCCACCTTTTCTTGTTGTAAAAATGTAGTAATTGATTTTTGAGGGACAGGACTCGCCGATGATGAAGCAGGGGCGGAAGCTGCCTTTTTACTCCCCTTCGCCAAGTTTGAAGTCGCCATCTTTTGGTTGTTCTATTGTTTTGTAATCCACCAGGTGGCCCAATGGCCAATTGTAATCCACCAGATGGCCCGATGGCCAGTTGTAATCCCTTACCCTCCTATTGTTAGAAGGGGAGGCCAAACATAATTCAAAAGGCAGAAAAAAAAAGTTCCAAAAAAGAGACACGGGGTAGCAGAAAGCCCCCCTAATCTTAAAAAAAAAAAATTACCTAGAGGCAAAGCCCAAAAAACAAAAACAAAATAAAAAAAGTAAAAAAGCAATCCCAGATTGATAAAAATAGTAAAAAAGAAAACAGGAGGAGATCCAAAACAAAAAGAACAAAGATTAAAAATAACACGACAAAAAACAAGCCCAAAGGGAAAAAGAAAAAAGAAAAAATAAGAAAAAACTATGTAGTAAAATTTGTCCAATTTATAAACCAACTAATTCAATTCTTGATGTTCAATTCTTCTTACAATAAACATTACACAGCCACAGACAGAAAGGGGGAAAAAAAGGTCTCTTTGAATACCTTGTAGCAAGAGATAAGAATGTCTGGGCATTCAGCCAAGTGTCTGGGCGTTCAGCCAAACTTTCACTCTAAACAAACAGCAGCTGCCAGAGAACAAAGGGAAAAAAACTGGCTACAATGTAACTTTCCCAGGCGTTAAACAGTGAGAAAAAAAAATAAAAAAGCAAAATAGAAAGTTATTCAGAGTAAATTAAAAAAAAAAATTCTGAAGTTTTTTTAAAAAAAGATTAAAACAAGAATGGCTTTCCCAATTAAATATATCTTTTCTGGGTCGGTTATCTCAGTTTTTGTGCTATTGTATTGTGGTAATCGTGACAGCACGTCTGCCAAGAAGTTTTTTCCCCCCGGCAAGTGCCTGATGGTGAAATTGAAACGATGGAAGTGCTGGGACCATCTCACCTGTTTAGGGGACAGTTTCCTGGGAGTTTTTAAAGCTTCTAAGTTCCCTTCCAGGAAATGTCCCCAGGTCAGGAGAGCCCAACGAATGGCATAAGCTTCTTTCTCCCAAACTGCCCATCTCTGCTCGGTCTCTGTGAGTTTCCTCGATGTATACGCACAAGGTTGCAACTTCCCTTCATTATTCTCCTGAAGCAGTACCGCACCCACCACCACATTGCTGGCATCTTCCTGAATGATGAAAGGTTTTTCGGTGTCCGGGTGTTTTAAGACTGGTTCTGCTGAGAATAGTCTTTTTAGTTTCTCAAAAGCGGCTTGGCACTTCATAGTCCACTTCAGTGGTTGTCCTCGTGATGGGTAATGCAATTTGGGCGAAAGAGGGGATGAATTGAGGATAAAAGTTAGTGAACCCAAGAAAGCTTTGTAGTTGTTTCCGGATGCGGGGCGGAGCCCATTCTAACACTGCTCAGACCTTCTCGGGGTCCATCTCTATGCTGTTTGGAGATATACGGTACCCTAGGTAATTGATTTTCTCCTTATGGAATTCACATTTGGATAGTTTGGCATACAAGCGGGCTGCCCGTAACTTATTTAGCACCGCTCTGACCAGTTTGACATGCTCTTCCTTGGTCTCCGTGAATATCAGGATATCATCCAAGTAGACAAGCACCCCCTTATAGAGGTTCTCCTGGAGCACTTCATTTATCAATTGCATGAATACGGCGGGTGCCCCTTGCAGCCCAAACAGCCTCCTCACCGGGATTCCTAAATTCTCCACCAGGGTTGGGCTTATGAGGCAGTGGGTGCAGCCTGAGTCTATCAGGGCTCTTAATGAGACTTTCTCTGGCATACCTGGGCTAAACAGTCCTACGGTTCTGGTGAGGGGCGCGATGGGTCCACTTACCAGGGCTTCGTCCTCCGAGCTGTCATCAGAGGATTCGGGTGGCTTCCCGGCTGGGGTTGGAGTTCCTCCCCCCTTTGTTGATGGGGTTTGGACCTCGACAACCTCCACGATCTTCATGGCCATTTCCTTCGGTCTCTGTGGCGTTTTCCCGGGCTTTCCCCCTCCTGCTCGGTTGGGCTTCCGCACCGGGGTCTTTGAGTAGCACTCGGCTGCGCGGTGTCCCTCCTTCCTGCACTTGAAACAGGCTGATGACCTTGGTGATGCGGTGGGTTGTTTTGCCGGCTCCTGAGCTTCCTCTGCAGGGGATCGTCCCCAGGACCTTCCCAGGCATCATTGTCTCCAGGCTTGATCAATCACAACTTCTTTGGCTAAGATGTACCAGTCGTGGAGTCATGAGTCGTGGGCAATGCAGGCATAGTACAGATCATCATTCAGTCCATCTTTAAAATGGCCCATGAGAACTTCTTCTGGCCAGTTGAGCCGGCTAGCTAGGGCTTGGAATTCCTGTGTATTCTGCCACCGGGAGACAGCCCTGTCTCACCATCTTTATGTATTCCCTAGCTTTCCGATCGGTCAAGGGGTCCTCGAACCTCCTCCTCAGGGCAGCCATGAAGTGGTTGAAGTTCTGCAGTTCCGGGGAATCAGCATCATGTAGGGTCACCATCCACTCAGCCACCGCTCCCTCCAGAGCCTTGGTTACGATTCTCACCCACCCGTGGTCACTGGGGATATCCCAGCCATATTCTTCCATATATGTCAAGACATGGGCTAGGAAGAACCCCAATTTCTGAGTTTTCCCATTGTATTTTACCCCCAAAGGTGGGAATTTCCATCCGGACCGGTGGCCTCTCCTTCGTCTTTGCCAATGCCCATCTCCGTCATCTGGCACGGCTCATGCGGGGGTGGCTGCCCCTGTCACTGCGCTTGCAGCTTCCAAGGCACTGGTGGAAGGGCCCGGGTTTGCCACTTCAGCTTCTGTGCCACCTTCTTCTTCTGTCGGGCCGGGATTTGCTGTGCCCCAGCACGGATCGGCTTTCTCCTACTTGAGGGAGTCGAATGTGATTCTCAGCATGTCGATGGCTTGCTCTAGGAAACGGCTTGAGCGGGCCAGTCTCTCGTCCTCATCGAGGTGGAGTGACCTCTCCATCTCCCATTTCCAGCCTGGTTGGTGACTGCCCCGTTTGAGAGTCACCTTCCTCGCTTTCCGATCCCAGTCTTCCTTCTTCCCAATGCCCATTGACCACCTCAGTTTATTCCGGTGCTCGGTGGCCACGGCTTCGTCAGAGGAACTGGAGGAGTGTGAACTGCATCCACTTAGGCCACCCTGGAGGAAAACTTCCCCCCCGCCCCCATGTTGCCTTCTTCCTTCTCCGTGCCTAAATCCGACATCATTTGTAAGGGTCTTTCTTTCGGGCTGACCGAATTCTGCAGATCCTTCCTAATGCAAGGACCTGCCTCAACCCCTCTTCCAAAGAAAGCAGAACTCCTGGAATGACTTCATTCCAAAAGGAACTTTTATTAGGAGAAGTTGACAGCAGGCATAGAAGGCAGGATCTGAGGGGTTCCTGCGTGAATCAATAGGTTAAAAGAGCAACTAGCAAACCCCACCCCAATAGTCCATTCGGTCAGTTGAAATGGGCCAATCTCCAGGTGTGAATTTGTTGTGGGAATGGGATTGATAAGATGTTCCCAAGGTTGTTAGGCTGTTAGGTCTTTGCGCCTCTTCTTCCATAGCTAGAGATAAGCCAGATGGCCGGAGGCGCATTCCATTCTCACCCCAGGCTGGCATCAAGGGAAATAGTTCAAAGAACAAGCAGGTAGAGGAAAGCGGTGAGGATACATTGTAGCAGTTATAGCTAAGCAAAGAAGATACATTGTAGTGCCCATGGCTTCCCCCCTCCCCCCAGGAGTATGGCAGAACCCACAGGAGTAAGAATAAAGAAATCACCCCCTTTCCCAACAAATGGGTTCTTACAGGAAATATGGAGTTTCATTGATACCCTGTTTACTAAATAGTTGGCTGTTTTCATGGCTTCCCCCCAGTACGTTTTACTCATTCCTGCATCTGCCAACAGTGAGTCTTCCATGGTTTGCAAAATGCCATTCCTCCGTTCAGCTACCCCATTTTCTGCTGGCAAGTATGGATTTGTATGTCTATGCCTTATGCATAAGTTTCTCAGCCACTTTTGGAAGTTGTCAGACATGAACTCTGTTCCCATGTCTGTTTGCAGCTGGCATACTTTATGGCCATATCTTCGCTCTACAAAGTTCACCCATTGCCTGAACTGTTGAAGAACTTCTGTTTTGCTCTTTAATAAATAACAAAACCCATATCTGGTGTAGTCATCTACTAAGACTAGTATGTACCTAGCCCCTCCTAGAGAGGGCACCATAGGAACAATTAAATCAGCATGCACTAACTGCAAAACTCTGTTTGTTTGCCTTGAGCTTTTCTTACTTACAGGATACACTCTGGACTTTGACTCCTTACAAATAGTGCAATCTAAATATATGTTGCATTGCTTAACTTTAAGTCCCTCAGCTAGGTCTGGCATCCTTTGCAGCACTCTAAAACTTGCATGACCTAACCTCCTATGTAATAAATGTACACAATTATCATGCATAGGAGTGTTTGTAAGTGTTCATGCACAACCATCCTGCTTCCTTCCTAACACGTATAAATTATCCAGCTTAACACCTTGTGCACAAATCCTCCCACCTTTCCTGATGGTGTATTGACCCTTTGCAAACAGTACTTCATACCCTATATTATCCAAGCTCAAAATACTGAGTAAATTATGGTCTAACTCTGGTACATATAATACATTATCCAATGTTTCTCCAATACCAGGTACATAAACTTTACCTTCCCCTTTAACAGCAGACTGTTGTCCATTAGCTAAGCTAACAAATGTTTGTTTAGCTGGTCTTAGGTTTGAAAACATTTGTGGGCCATTTGCAATATGCTGACTCGCCCCACTGTCCAACAGCCAAGTGTTTTTTTCAGTTAATGTTGCTGCCAGGGAAAATGTCGGTTGTGTAGCTCTACGACCTTGTTTTGCTGCTCCTCTGTTTCTCCTCTCAGGGCAGCGTCTCTGGAGATGCTCTGTAGAACCACATGTGAAGCAGCGTTTCACCATGCAAATGTTCTCGGCTGCTCTACTGGCATCTTTGGATGTTGCAGTTGTAGGCCTGGTCTGTGCGTTGTCACCCTCTCTATGCTGCCTTTCCAGCCATTTCTGTTCCTCCTCCAGTAACTGGCCAGTCAAATAACTCATGGTTAAGTCCCTCTCTTGCATGGACTCTAAACTGGTCACTAGGATGTCCCATGAAGTGTCCAATGAACTGAGCACCACATACATTCCTCTTTCTTCTAACTCTAGGAATGTCTTTCTCATGGACTGCAAATGAGTAGACATGCTCTCTCCCGGTTTCAGCTGGGCCTTATATAGCTTTCTTGTCAGCATTACTTTGCTGCTCGCAGTCTCTCTCATGTACACACTGCACAAAGCTTCCCAGCACTCTTTAGCAGACTGGAGACCCCTCACGTGTACCAGCTGGCTATCCTCCAAACTCAGGATTATGCTGGCCAATGCTTTCTCATTCTTTCTCCGGTCCCCATCATCCAGGGCTGCAGGTGGATCAGCAACTATCATCCACAATTCCTCCCTTCGCAGGTACATCTCCATTTTCAGACACCAGGAGAGGTAGTTTGTCTCATTCAGACGAGATACTACGAAACCTCCTCCCATTACGCTGATGGAGTCCATGTTGCCTGCTACCACCACAAACCACCACAAACCACAAGCCTTAACTCCTCTGGCTCTGGTTCAAGCTCTCACTGGGTTTCTCCTCACTCTGGGCCCATAACCTGTCAGAGCGTGCACAGTCTTATTGCGTGAGATAACCCAGGAGTAAACACAGTAAACAGTGGTCTATAGTAAATGGTGGTTTATCTTACGCTATCTACAATATCATACACCAGGAACAATATACATACACGAGCTAATACAGCAGGATCCAACAAACCACAGTTACAGCAGGAAACAGAAGAGAGAGAACACATTTGCAGAGCCTTCCCTTTTATACAAAGCTCTTAAAGAGACACAGACCCTGCTGAGTCATTCCCATCATTACATCTTACATCTTGCATTACATCAGCTGGTTAGCTTTTAAATCATTACCTTGACAAGTAATAGTTATTTTACTTTTAGGATGTTGTCTTATACAGTATTGTCCCTTGATTGTTATCTGTTTTAGAACTTGTATTACTCAATGGTTGTTACAAGGGAGAAATGAAGATAAAAAGGCTGAAATGATGTTACAAAGGTTTGAAATGTATTTGACTGTGGAAAATTCCAAGTAGGGTAAAAGAAAAAGGGTGGATTGTGAGATATAATATAATAACTTGTAATTTTCCATAATGTAGACTAGCACATAGCTTATGAATGACAAGGTTAATTCTTTGTTCAAACTACCTAGAGTTAGTATTTTAAAGTATAGCCACACTACTACATATCCAAAGCACAGCCATGTTTACTCAATGCATGAACTCTGCTAAGCAATGACATACACAGCTTCTGGCTTGAGATATATACCAGGTACTGCATTGTTCAGATAAACAAGAAAACTGATAAGAGAATACCAAAGAGGTGAGAAATGAAGGGGCTGAGTGCTTAGCAAGTTTGGGTGACAATAAGGGTGTCACGCCCCTGTGGACTCGACACAGGCGGGGGGGAAGGGCCGAGGACGACGCGCGGAGGAAACCAGCAGCCGGCGCCGATAGCCAACAGCCGTCCCATTCTACCTGCGGCTCCGACAAACAGTTGATGGGTGCGTGGCCGCAGCAGGGCACCAGGAGCCGATGGCACAGCCTGCCTCAGCCTGATGCTGAGCGACCTCTGATCCCGGACCGCCAAACAGCTGACGGGCGTGGGGCCACAGTGGGGAGCCAGGAGCCATCGGCGCGGCCGAAAACACAGCCGAACAGCGCAGGAATGCGCATGGAACTGGGAGGCTGCAGCACATCTTGCCTGGCCGTCTTGAGACCGCGCATACCGGATGCTGGTTAGGCGGGCGGGGTGTGGGGTCGGTTGGAGGATGTATGTAAAGCGCTGGGAGGTGGTTGCTCCCAGCGCTGACTTTGATAGCTATTTACTTGCCTAAACGCATGCCAGAAGGTCCTTGATTAAACCCAGCCACCTGTGAACTCATGGACTCGTGTCTTCTTGCCAGGGGTGTGGTAAGGATTCCTGACAGAAAGTCAGCACTCCCTTTTTCCTTTCCTTGTGTGGGCCGCCAGCTTTCTATTTAGGAGCTGGGGGAATGGCTGAGGGCACACAGGAGATGGGGCCTGCAGGCGAAGGGGCAGAGGCAACTGAGGCTGGGGCGGTGGCGCCAGCCCCCCAGGATGACGCCCAGCCAGTAGTACGGCCCAAAGTGATGGAGGCCCGACCAGCGGATTGGGCCAGTGATGTACA
>JALGBA010003504.1:0-18224 GCA_023970755.1 Azemiops feae
AACATCTGCAAGAAAACTTAGCTCAGAGAGCACCAAGGACCCCACAGTTCTCCTTCCTCCTCCTCCTCCTCCTCTCTTCTAGCTCTGATGATGTTCCCCAGTTGGGTCATGAAACGTCTGCAAGAAAACCACCCAGCTCAGAGAGCACCAAGGACCCCTCTTTTCAACCCTGAGCTACAAATATCCTGCTTTGCAAGCCATCTCGCTGGCCCTCTTCTGCCCCCTCCCCTCCTGTGTGTACATGCAACTCCTCCTCAAGAGGAGCATGCACGCCAAACACAGGCACCCCAAGCGTGCGTATCTTTGAACAGGGTCTCTTGAGTGCACCATCTTTCTTTCCCGTGACAATCAAGTCTCTGGCTGATCTCCTCCAGACAAGGGGGCTGATTGCCTCCCCTTTTCCTTCCCAAAGTGCTCTCCCCCCCGCCCACTTCCAGCTCCCCGGTGCGTGAAAAGTGGGCACCCCGCAGGCCAAAATCTTTCATGCCCGTCCGCACAGCAGGCCCGGCTTTCAGCGTCTGGGCCCGGCCTCTGTGCATGGTGCAGCAAGAGAGTGGGGCATGCCTATGGCTTGAGGTGTGTGTGTGTGGGGGGGGGTCTTGCCGAAAGGGGGTGCACGGCTCCTTCAGTGTGCAATTGATGGCACCTGCTTGTGGCCCCCGGAGCACAGGCCCTGCTGGCAAAGTTCCCGCTAATTGTCTTGACCCACAAGGAGGAAACGATCCTTTTTCGGCCGCTGGCATTTTCCTGTGAAATACAGCCAATCCTGACCCCCTCTGCCCTCTGGCGGGGCAGCCAAGTCACTCAGGTGGAGGAGCCCCCGCCCCACCCATCCTCCTTAGGGGCAGAAAACCTGCCCCACCGGCTCGTCTAGGCGCTGGAATGTTGTTAAGCGGCAAAGGGGTCTCGCAGCCCCTTTGCCGCTTAAATCCCTGCACGATGCTTGTCTCCACCAGGGTCTTTCTTTCTTTCTTTCTTTCTTTCTTTCTTTCTTTCTTTCTTTCTTTCTTTCTTTCTTTCTTTCTTTCTTTCTTTCTTTCTTTCTTTCTTTCTTTCTTTCTTTCTTTCTTTCTTTCTTTCTTTCTTTCTTTCTTTCTGTTTCTGAGTTTTTTCTCTCCCGCTGCATTTTTCAGCCTTAAGCCTTCATTGTGAATCAACAGAAGCACAATAAATTAACCTCTGGGGAAACCGAGGCCAGCGTCTCTCTTCTCTGAAGGCAGGGGAGGCATTTCGGCCGAGAGGTCCTCCATTCCCTTGGCGTTTTTAGCCCCAGGTATCCAGGGGGAGGAGAAGGGAGGATGTGAGGGTGGGCTTGTTTGTCTGGGGCTGGGCATGGAAGGGGCTGCCAAGCCCAGGCTTTTGGGGGGTGGCCTTTAGCCAGCCGGTCCCACCTCCTCTTCCAGAGCTTCTCTGCCAGAGAGACCTCGGCCTGGGCTGGGGGAAAGAAAATAACAGAATAACAAGGTTGGAAGGGATCTCGGGGGTCTTCTAGTCCAACCCCCTGCTCAGGCAGAAGGTGGTTGTCCAGTCTCTTCTTAAAGACTTCCAGGGTTGGAGCATTCACAGCTTCTGGAGGCAGGTTGTTCCACTGGCTAATTGGTTCTCACTGTTAGAAGTTTTTCTCCTTAGTTCCAGGTGCTTCTCTCCCTTGGATCAGTTCCAGCAATCCATTGCTTCTTGTCCTGCGTACGGGCTTTGGAGAATAGCTTGACTCCCTCTTCTTTGGGGCAGCCCCTGAGTATTGGAACACGGCTATCATGTCCCCCCTATCCTTCTTTTCATTAAACTAGACATACCCAATGCCATCAACTTTCCTTATATGCTTTACCTCCAGTCCCTGATCTCTTTGTTGCCTTCTCTGCACTCTTTCTAGAGTCTCAACGTCTTTTTTACTCATGGTGCTTAACACTGGCCATTTCCAAGGGTTGGCCTCCACAATCCTTGTAAAGTGATATTAACACTTCACGTGTCTTGATTCTATCCCTCTGTTAATGCAGCCTAGGAATAAGCCATTCAGCACACACAACCACACACACACACACCATCGTGTACTGCACCTCTGGGAGACACAAAAGGCCATTTGCACAGGGCGCTGTGCCCGCGGGCGGGATCCACCCTTCCTCTCAGTGGCCTGTTGGGGGGGGAGGCAAGGGGGCTCTTTGTGGCTCCTGCAGGAGCTGATGGTCCTTGAGCTGGTAGCTGGGCAGGAGCCCGGAAAGGGGGCGCGGGGGGGGGGAGGGGGGAAAGGAAGCATTGTTTCCACTCTTCTATGTTTCCTTTTAACACTTTTCATGATCCTGTTTATACAGGGAGTCCTCGGCTTACAACCACAACTGAGCCTAACCTCTGTTGCTAAGCGCAACAGTCGTTCAGTGAGATTATCCCCATTTTATGACCGTGCCGCAGTCGCTAAGCGAATCACTGCAGGTGCTGACTTAGTCACAGGGTCGTTAAGCGAGCCTGGCTCCTTCCCCGTGGGCTTTGCTCATCAGAAGGCCACGACGGGATCACGTGACACACACACACACACACACCGTTATGACACTGCGACCATCATAAACAGGCCGTTTGCCGGGCGTCCAAATTTGAATCCCGCGACCACCGGGACAGTGCCACGGTCGTAAGTGTGAAAAGCGGTCACACGGTTGTAAGTTGAGGACGATCTGGGTGCTGTTTTTACATCTGTCGAGTTGCTCCGTGAGAGAAGGGCGGTTTTTCAATTGGCTATATAAATAAATCAAAAGAACTTTCTTGTTTTTTCTTTGAAGACGTTTCGCTTCTCATCCCAGAAGCTTCCTCAGGTTCTGACTGGATGGTGGGGAATGGAAGGATTTATACTCCTTGCAGACAGCTGGTCCTTTGCCTCCTTTCAGAGAATCGTTGAGGCCACCTGGAGGTTTGTCTGTGTCCTCGGGGTCACCTGAGTGGTGCAAATGGGTGTGGAGCTTCCTTGGAACTGCTGAAAGGATTTGTGTTGTACACAGGAGATGGATGGTGTCGTATCCCCCCCCCCTCTGTTCAGGGAGGTCTGTTCAATTTTGACCTTGATGGACCCTTCTTGGACCCCTCTTTCCAAGAAGGCTCCACCCCCCCATTTGCACCACTCAGCTGACCCCGAGGACACAGGTAAACCTCCAAGTGGCGTCAACGACCCTCCAAAACAGGGGTCTTCAAACTTGGCCCTTTTATGACTGGTGGACTTCGAATTCCTCAGCCAGGCACGCTGACTTAGGAATTCTGGGAGTTGAAGTCCACCAGTCATAAAAGGGCCACGTTTGGCGAGCCCTGCTCTAAAAGAAGGCAGAAGACCAGCTGTCTGCAAGGAGTATAAATCCTTCCAGTTGGTCAGGACCCGAAGAAGCTTCTGGGATGAGAAGCGAAACGTCTTCAAGTGAAAAAACAAGGAAGTCCAGTTGCCTCCTGAAAAAAAGCCCCTTTGGGACAACTGTGGCCTGGATGACCGGGAACCCCCATAGAGATAAATCAAAAGAAATGAATTGTTCCACGCTTACCTCTTGTCTTTCCCCCCCCCCCCCCCCCCGGTCTGTCCCCAGAGCACGTCTGCTCCATCCTGGCCTCCCTCCTGAGGAACCTGCGGGCTCAGCAGAGGACCAGGTTGCTCAACAAGTTCACGGAGAACGACAGCGAGAAGGTGAGCGGTGGGGCAGCTAGGAGGCCAGGTCTCCCAAAGAAATGGAAAGGAAAGACCGCTGTGCCAGCCGGGCACCCTGCTTCCTGGTGGGGCTGCCCAGAAGGTGCCCAAAGGCTGGCAGCCCGCCCTCCCTCCTTCCCTCCATCCCCGTGGCTCTTTCGGCAGCCGTGCAGCCCCGGGTTCTTCCCGCCTTCCCCGCTTGGCCCAGCCGGCCTCTCCGTCCGTGTTGAAAGCATTAATCGATCGGGCCTCGCCAGGTCTGCGCAAATAACTGGATCACAATGAGTGTCAGTTCTGAAAACCGGAGGCAGCGCAAGGGGGAGGCAGCCAGGGCAAGCCGAAGGGGTCTTAGAGGGGCGCCTGGCGCGCTTGCCAAGCGTGTCCCAAGGCGTCCCCCCCGCTGGATCTGTCCTTAGGCCACGAATGTGCTTTTGCCACTTAATTAGAGCTGATGTTTTTCCCTCCCCTGGAATCCACGCAGGAGGCGGGAGAAAGGCTGGTCCATCGCTGCCAGCCAGGAGGGCTAAGTGGAGCTGCCGCGTTCGGAGGCACTCTATCACCGGGAACAAGACCCGGGCAGACCTGCGCAAAAGGGCCGAGGGTCCTTGCCTGCATCCGGAGGAGAGGCGGGCAGACGCAGAAAGAAACCCACCAACCCAGAGAAACGTTCTTTTCTCCTCCAGGTGGACCGGCTGATGGAGCTGTACTTCAAATACCTGGATGCCATGCAGGTGGCTGATAAGAAGATCGAAGGGGAAAAGCACGTAAGTCGTCCTTCTCCCCCTCCTCTGCCTTTGGAGATCTAGGGAAGCAGCACGGCTCTCCCCCGCAGCTGCCTCCTGGGGGGGACACACGTCAGAAACCCCCAAGGAAGGAATCTCTGGAGCCCAGGGTTGAACTGGGGGGTCCCGGGTGCTCTCTGAGCTGGGTGGCTTTCTGCTGGACGTTTCATGACCCAGCTGGGTAACATCATCCAGGAGGGGTCCCCAACCTTTCTGGCTTGGCGGCCCGGCACCAGGCGCGAGAGACGGGATGGTTCTGTGTGAGTGGCAGGTGCACACGCATGCGCACAGCTCCCTTTGTCCGAACGCGAACATCCATTGCTCCTGTGAGTGAGGTTTCATGCACAAACACCCACCACTTCCACGGCCTGATTCTGAATGGGAGTTAGGGACCCCCAACATCATCAGTGCTAGATGGGAGAGGGGTTTGCAGAATGGAGGAGGAAGAGGAGGACTGTGGGGTCCCTTCTGCTCTCTGAGCTTGGTGGTTTGTGGAGAGGAGGAGGAGCAGGGGGGGGAGGAGGAGGGCAACCACTAGGGGGTCCTTGGTGCTGTCTGAGCTTGGTGGTTTTCTTGCAGACGTTTCATGACCCAACTAGGTAACATCATCAGTGCTAGAAGGGAGAGGAGGAGGAGGAGGAGGAGGCCTGTGGAGCCCTTGGTGCACTCTGGGCTGGCTTGTTTCCTTGCAGACGTTTCATGACCCAACTAGGGAACATCTTCAGTGCTAGAAGGGAGGGGGATTTGCAGAGAGGAGGAGGAGGAGAACTGTGGGGTCCTTGGGGCTCTCTGAGCTGGGTGGTTTTCTTGCAGACGTTTCATGACCCAAGTAGGTAACACCATCAGTGCTAGAAGAGAGGGGATTTGCAGAGAGGAGGAGGAGCAGGAGGAAGAGGAGGACTTTGGGGTCCCTGGTGCTCTCTGAGCTTGGTGATTTGTGGAGAGGAGGAAGAGCAGGAGGGGGGGAGAGGACTGCAGGGTCCTTGGTGCTCTCTGAGCTTACTTGTTTTCTTGCAGACGTTTCATGACCCAACTAGGGAACATCATCAGTGCTAAAAGGGAGCGGGGTTTGCTGTCAGTTTATATTCTGGCCTCTTGCCCTGTCAGTGTCGCGGGGGCTGGTCTTAGAGATTCTTTGGCTGGGCTTCTTTGCCAGTTTCTCCATTGGGGTCTTGCTTACTTCAGTGCTGGTCTGATGTTAATCTTGGAGTTAATCTAGGTACTGATTTTGCTCTTTTTGTTCCCTTCTGGGGCTGGGTGAGAGTCCCTTTTGCATAGTCGATAGAGCTCGTTAGTGCCTACGTGTCCATGGATGGCCCATCTAGAAACTCCCTGGCGTTTTTGGACCTGGCCTGGCCTGGGCTGGTCTCAGTTTCCCCGATGAAACTACGGCTAGGTCTGTCCAAGCCTTGTGCAATTCAGGAGCTTTCCTCCCGTCTTCTGACCGCCGGTCGCGGTCCTTACACCGCCGGTTGCTAATGACTCCTGTTTTTTCTTCTGGGGCTGCGGGGTCTTTCGGTTTGTGTAGGATGTTGCGAAGGGCTTTAGTTGGCTTGTGTGCTACGCTGGTGCCATGTGGTTGTTGTAGATTCTGAGATGTTCTCGATGCCTGGCAGTGCCATTCTTTTTAGGGCTTGTGTCGCTTGTGCCCCGTTGGGCTCCTATCCATTTGGTTGGAAGACGTTGTGTAGACGCTGTTTTTCTGCCCGTTCCGGGTTTGCCGCAACGAAGGGCTGGGCGGAGGGAGCCACGGAAGGCCACGGAGGAAAGGCTTTGGGCTCCCTGCCACCACCCCTCTGTTTTTTCTTGGGGTGGGGGGAGGAGGGGACCAGCTTCACCCCCCCCCCCGCCCTCCCCAGAGGTCCAGAGGCGGAGGGCACCTGCGACAGGCGGCCCCATTAACGGAAGGGCGACTGAGGCAGCCGATGGCTTAATACATTATTCCTCAGTTCCGTGTGGAAATTACGCTCAGCAGGTTGATTCAATAAAACGTTCTCTCTGGGCATTTTGCATGCTAATGGCTCCTAAATGAGATGATAATTGTGGCACCACCTCCCAAGGCAGAAATGGGATCCTGCCAGGGCAGCCAGGAGGGGGGGAGGGGGAGAGACCACCAGCCGTGGGTCGCCTGATTGGAAGGCGCCTGACCGGGCGGGCGGCTGCAGAGGGCCGGAGCGAGGGCCGGAGAGGGCAGGTCAGCGGCAGTGGTGCAGGGGCTGAGGATCCATAGGAACAGCCCACTTGCAGGCAGTCCTCGGGTTACAACCGCAGTGGAGGCCAAAATGTCCATTGCTAAGAGAGACAGTTCTTAAGTGAGTTTGGCCCCATTCTGTGACTTTTCTTGAACGGACTAGATAGAAGAGAAGAGAAGAGAAAATATGGAATGGAATGGAATGGAATGATCAAAAGTGAGAAAGCGCTACAAGGGAATGAAAATTAGAAGAATGGAGTGGAGTGGAGTAGAGTGGAATGGAATGGAATAGAGAATGGAATAGAATAGAATAGAATAGAATAGAATAGAATAGAATAGAATAGAATAGAATAGAATAGAATAGAATAGAATAGAATAGAATAGAATAGAAAATATGGAATAGAATAGCATAGAATAGAATAGAATAGAATAGAATAGAATAGAATAGAATAGAATAGAATAGAAATAAGGAATAGAATAGAAATAAGGAATAGAATAGAATAGAATAGAATAGAATAGAATAGAATAGAATAGAATAGAATAGAATAGAATAGAAGCTGGAAGGGACCTTGGAGGTCTTCTAGTCCAGCCCCCCGCTCAAGCAGGAGAACCTATATACCATCTCAGACAAGTGACTGTCCAGTCTCCTCTTAGAAACCTCCAGGGATGGAGCGCCCACAACGTCTGGAAGCAAGCTGTTGAGAAAGGAGACTCCGAGGCCCGAGAGGGGTAGGGGGGCGGGCGGGGGTCCCCTTCCTTCTTCCTGCTGTCAGTCCAGCCTCATTAGCGGCAGGAAAGGCTGCTGAGCATCACGGGAGCCCATCTCGGTGCTGTCTCATCCCATCAGCACCGGGCATCTCACGGTGGAGAAGGGTGGCACCTGAGCGCTCATCAGGATGTTGTATCCTGACAGTTTAGAGGGGGGGGAAGGGGGGGGGGCTTGGTATTGGCACTGAGAGCAATTAACACTGGGGGGGGGTGTTGATGGCTGGCAGGATTCACCCAGCTGAGGCTTCTTCCTAGTTTCCTGGCCCTTGGGTGAGGTGGGGAAGTCGCTGCCCAGGCAGAGACCCTTCCCCTCCCCCCCCCATCAGTTTGGTCTCCTGATTTATTTTATTTCTCCTATGGCAGGTCCATTTTTCAACAAAAAGGAACAGGGGAATAAAATACCATTTGTCTGAAATGGTATAGGGTTTCCTGCCTGAGCAGGGGGTTGGACTAGTTGACCTCCAAGGTCCCTTCCAACTTTTTTTTTTATTATTATTATTATTATTATTATTATTATTATTATTATTATTATTATTATTATTATTATTATTATTACAACAAAACGTAGAATGCGCAATCTGAAATCTTAACAGGAAGATGACAAACGTGTATCTGCGTCACAAATATATATATATATTTTTACAAATAATCCTCGACTTACAGCCACAATGGAACCCTGTTGCTAAGCGAGACGATGGTTAAGTGAGTTTTGCCCCTGTTTTACGTCCTTTTCTTGCCAGCGTTGTTAAGTGAATCACTGCAGTGGTTAAGCCAGTCACGCGGTTGTTAAGTAAATCAGGCTCCCCCCCCCCATTGACTTTGCTTGTCAGAAGGTCATAAAAGGGGATTGCATGACCCCCCCTGGGACGCGGCGACCGTCATAAATACGAGGCGGTTGCCAAAAACATCTGAATTTTGTTTACGTGAACGTGGAGATGCTGCAACGGACGTCAGTGTGAAAAGCGGTCCTAAGTCTCTTTTTTCAGTGCCGTCGTAACTTTGAACGGTCGCTAAATGAACTGTTGTAAGGTGAGGACCGCCTGTACTGCAGCAAGAGAGCGGAGAGTCACCCCCTTCCCAGAGGGGAAAGAAGGGAGAGCCGGAAAGGAAGGCTGGGAGTCTAGCAAAGCAGGGAAGCTGCCCAGGCCTTGTGTGGTGACCTTGGACACATCTCAGGGGCCTTTCTGGGCCCTTTGGATCAGCTTCGGCTCTCCTAGGTGGGTGCCCCAGGTTGGGATGCCCCCAATTAGCAGAAGACCCCGGAATGCCCTCCCTCCTTCCCTCAGCAGTGTTGAGATGTTGAGGCTCTGGAAAGAGTGCAGAGAAGAGCAACTAAGATGATCCAAGGCCTGGAGACCAAAATATACCAAGGACGGCTGCAGGACTTGGGTTTGGCTAGTCTAAAGAAGAGAACTATGGTGCTGGAGAAGACTCCTGCGAGTCCCCTGGACTGCAAGGCGATCAAACCGGTCAGTCCTAGAGGAGATCAACCCTGACTGCTCTTTAGAAGGCCAGATCCTGAAGTTGAAAACTCAAGTACTTTGGCCACCTAATGAGAAGGAAGGACTCACTGGAGAAGAGCCTGATGCTGGGAAAGATGGAGGGCAAGAGAAGAAGGGGACGACAGAGAAGGAGGTGGCTGGATGGAGTCACTGAAGCAGGAGGCCTGAGCTTCAATGGACTCCAGAAGATGGTAGAGGACAGGAAGGCCTAGAGGAACGTTGTCCATGGGGTCGCGATGGGTCGGACGCGACTTCGCAACTAACAACAACAACAACAAACAAAAGAAGAGAAGAGAAGAAATAGGAGAGACACGATAGCAGTCTTCCAATGTTTGAGGGGCTGCCCCAAAGAAGAGGGAGTCAAGCTATTCTCCAAAGCGCCTGAAGGCAGGACAAGAAGCAACGGATGGAAACTCATCAAGGAGAGAAGCAACCTGGAACTAAGGAGAAACTTTCCAACAGTGAGGACAATCAACCCGTGGAACAGAAGTTGCCTCCAGAAGTTGTGGGTGCTCCGACACTGGAGTTTTTTTTTAAGAAGAGGCTGGTCCAGAATGATATTGTCAAGGTTCCAACTGACGAACCCAACCAAGCGAACACCTTTGAGACATTCCAATCTCTTAATATAAAACTTTTATCGAGTACATCATTTTGGCACGTATGAAAGCAAAACCAGCTCTGGGGCAAACCCCAGCCCAAACCCCTATAGTAAAAGTATAGAATCCCCCCTCCCATCCTTGAACAGGTCACATTGCCCAGCTTAGGTGTAAATATATTGTTATGAGAAAATGTCTCTTGAGTCGGGACAGGCACCTGGTGAATCGTCCTTGATTCTCTCGGTCTGCCTTCTTTTATCTCTGTAGCCTGCATTCCGTTTCCCCATCCTCCCCCCAATTTCGTTGGCAAGCTAAGAAGCAATCATGGTTACACCAGCAAAGGGAGCTTTAAGCTTGACAGGTATAGGGTCTTCTGCTCGAGCAGATCTCCAAGGTCCCTTCCAGCTCTATCCCGATGGAATGATTGACACGAAGAACGGTTGCAGGAATTGGCCAGTCTGGAGAAAAGAAGAAGGACTAGGAGGGACACGATAGCAGTTATTCCAGTGTTTGAGGGGCTGCCACAAAGAAGAGGAGGGGGTCAATTTATTTATTTTCCAAAGCACCAGAAGACAAGACAAGAAACGACGGATGGAAACCAGAGAAGCAACCTGGAACTAAGAGAAAACTTCCTGACAGTGAGGACAATTAACCAGTGGAACAACCTGCCTCCAGAAGCGGTGGGTGCTCCAACACTGGAGGATTTTAAGAAGAGACTGGACGACCATTTGTCTGAAGTGGTCTAGGGACGCTTGCTTGAGCAGGGGCTGGACTAGAAGACCTCCAGGATCCCTTCCAACTCTGTTTCTCCTGTTATTCAGTGGCCTTGCAATGGGGGTCCGTGCGTTTGCCTGCAGGGGAACTGTCAGGAGGCAGCCCTCCTTGCTGAGGGTGGCAGGGATGCCAGGCTCTGCCTCTCATGATGAAAAACAGCCCCAGCAGAGCGTGCCCACTTGCTGGGCCACCGTGTCATAAATCAGGGCCACCACGGGGCCAAGGAGATCTCCGGCTGGCAAAACAACATCCCAGCATGAGGCTAGCAAAAGGTCATCTGCGGAGGGAGCTGCTGCTGCCGCCAGGGCGCCACCTCGGGGTGGGGTGGGGGTTGCAGCTGGGGAGGGTCTCGGGGCACATTTTGCAAAGGGGCAGCCTGAATTTCTGCACCGAGTTGGGTTCCCAACAGGGATGCTTCTCCCTGTAGTAAAACCGGCTCTCTGGGTCCTCAGCTGTAACTCCCAGGAGTTCCTTTATTTCTTTATTTAAATTTTGAGGGCATCCATCTCACTGACACTGCAACTGTGGGTGGCTGACAAAGTGATCAAAGGGGAGAAAGTGCTACAAGGGAATGAAAATTAGAAGAATGGAATAGAGAATGGAATTAGAATTAGAATTAGAATAGAATAGAAAGGAATGGAATGGAATGGAATGGAATGGAATTAGAATGGAATGGAATGGAATGGAATGGAATAGAATAGAATAGAATAGAATAGAATAGAATAGAATAGAATAGAATAGAATAGAATAGGAATTAGAATAGAATAGAATAGAATGGAATGGAATGGAATGGAATGGAATGGAATGGAATGGAATGGAATGGAATGGAATGGAATGGAATAGAATAGAATAGAATAGAATAGAATAGAATAGAATAGAATAGATATGGAAGGGACCTTGGAGGTCTTCTAGTCCAGCCCCCTGCTCAAGCAGGAGAACCTACACTGTCTCAGACAAGTGACTGTCCAGCCTCTTCTTAAAAATCTCCAGTGATGGAGCACCCACGATTTCTGGTGGCAAGTTGTTCCACTGGTTAATTGTCCTCACTGTCAGGAAATTCCTCCATAATTCCAGGTTGCTTTTCTCTTTGGTCAGTTTCCAACCATTGTTTCTCGTTTTGCCTTCAGGTGCTTTGGAAAATAACGTGATCTCCCCTTCTTTGGGGCAGCCCCTCAGATACTGGAATGCTGCTATCGTGTCTCCCCCATTTCTTCTTTTCTTTAGACCAGCCAAACCCAAGTCCTGCAGCCGTTCTTCGTATGTTTTAGTCTCCAGGCCTTGGATCATCTTGGTTGCTCTTCTCTGAACTTTTTCCCAAGTCTCAACATCTTTTTTGTAGTGTGGTGACCAGAATTGGCTGCAGTATTCCAGGTGTGGCCTCACTAGGGTTTTATAAAGCGGTACTAGTAATTCGCGTGGTCTTTACTCTATGCCTCTGTTTATACAACCCAGGATTGTATTAGCTTTTTTGGCTGCTGCTGCACACGGCCGGCTCACGGTCAAGTGATCGTCCACCAGGACTCCAAGGTCCCTCTTGCGATCATCTCTGCAGGATACCTGCAGCTCCTCCGTTGGTCTCCTGAGCAAGGACCCCAAAAGAAGCAGCATAAGCCCTTGGGAGGGTGTCCAGGACAGTCCCAGGACGGGGAGCCCTGTAAACAGAGTCCCTATCTTGGATGTCCCACATGATCAGAAGACCGAGACGTGAGGCCGAACTCAGTTCCTGTCGCGTCTGTGGATGTAGAGTCGCCTTTCTGGGCACAGGGCGGTTGAGCACCAGAAGGGTAATCCTTGAATGAGAGAAGGTCTTCTCCGCCACCCCCAAATCTATTTTGTGGTCTTCTGACCTCAAGGCTGAGGAGCGATCTGAAGGTTGTTGCGGCTTGTGTGTCCTGGGCGGGAAGGGCATGTAGGGGGTTATGGGCTTCGGAGGCAGTGCTGGTGCCGATGCTTTCCCAGAGGTCCCTGTTTCCACCTCTGGACCATCCCTGAGAGAAAGGGCAAGAGAAAGGGGTTGACGTGATGTTTCGTGGCCCAACTAGGGAACATCATCAGTGTCCCACTCTCTTTAAGCACTGATTAGGTTAGTTGGGTCGTGCAAGGTCTGTTCAAGCAAGTTCAGAGAGCACCAAGGACCCCACAGTCCTCCTCCTCCTCTTCTGCTTCTTCTTTCTTCTCCACATCCTCCTCTTCCTCCTCCTCCTCTTTGGCTTCCTCCTCCTCCACCTCTTCCTCCTTCTCTTCTTCCTCCCCCTCCTCTTCCTCCCCCTCTTCCTCTTCTTCGTCTTCCTCCCCCTCCTCTTCCTCCCGCTCCTCTTCCTCCCTCTCCTCTTCCTCCTCCTCTTCAACCTCCTCCTCCTCCTCCTCTGTGCAAACCCCTCTCTCTTCTACCACTGATGATGTTCCCTAGTTGGGTCATAAAACGTCTGCAAGAAAACCACCCAGCTCAGAGAGCACCAAGGACCCCCACAGTCCTCCTCCTCCTCCTCCTCCTCCCCCCTTCTAGAACTGATGATGTTCCCTAGTTGGGTCATGAAACGTCTGCAAGGAAACCCCCCAGCTCAGAGAACCCCCCAGGGCCCCTCAGAGGTTACAGGCTCTGCCAAGCGAAGCAAGCAGGGACTCAGTTCTTCCCCTATGAGCTCTGCCTGCTTGAGCAGGGGGTTGGACTAGAAGACCTCTGAGGTCCCTTTCAGCTCTGTGATTCTGACTCCACCTGGCTGCCCCTCTCAGGACATGGTGCGCCGTGGGGAGATCATTGACGACGACACGGAAGAGGAGTTCTACCTCCGGCGCCTGGACGCCGGCCTCTTCGTGCTGCAGCTCATCTGCTACATCATGGCTGAGATCAGCAACGCCGGCATCCCCCAGGTAGGACCCCCTGCCAGCCCTGCCCTCCGTCCTCCCCCCCCCCACACCCCCGTGGCTCAGCCCTCAGCCCTTCTTTTATTGACCGATATTGTTTATTTGCTTATTTGCATCTCCCCTTTATTGTTTTTACAAATAGCCTCCTCCTATTTTCTGCACAACCACCCTGCAAGGTAGACTGGGCTGAGAGAGAGAGGACTGGCCCAGAGTCACCCAGCCGGCTTTCATGCCTAAGGCGGGACTAGAACTCTCCGTCTCCTGGTGATTGGCCCAGAGTCACCCAGCCGGCTTTCATGCCTAAGGCGGGACTAGAACTCTCCGTCTCCTGGTGATTGGCCCAGAGTCACTCAGCTGGCTCCCTTTGTGGCGCCTGCAGTTCCCGGCCCACTGAGGTGCTTCAGTTTGCAGAAGTGGGGGTCCTGCAGCCTTCCACAGCCCCCCCCCGCCCGGAGGTCCTCTGGGGTCTCAAGGGGGGCTGCTCCACAAAGGACTCACAATTGCTGCCAATTGGCTTTTTGGCCTCTTTGTATTTATATGGCCGTCCTTCTCACAAACAGTTGTGAGATACAACAAAGCTGGAACAATATACGCAAACGAATACTCCTGTTGTGATTGTGAAAAACTTTAAAAGTCGTTTTAAAAAATTAAAAATACGCTGGGCCCAGAGTAAGTCAGAGGTGCAGTTCCGCCCCCCCCGTTGCTTCCCCAAAGGCGGACTTCCTGCCCCCCAACGGAGACCCCTTTATCCCCCCCTTTTCTCTCCCCTCCCCTCCCCCAGATCCGCCAGAGGGTGCATCAAATCCTGAACATGCGCGGAAGCTCCATCAAGATCGTCCGGCACATCATCAAAGGTGAGCGCTGGGAGGGAGGGAGGGAAGGATTCTCACTCAGAGCCCCCCCCCAGGGCTCCCCTCACCTGGCCAGGGGACCCGGCTGGCCTTCCTTCCAGGGGGGGGGAGGACTCAGGGGTCCTGGCTGAGCCACCAGCGAAGGTCACTTTGCGTGCAAAGCCAGCAGCAACAGGGGCAGCCGGGGGGGGAGGGGGGGTCCTTTGCTGCCAAGGTTGGCTGTGGGTCAGATTCTGGGGTCTGCCCCACTTGAAGGGCAAGACTTGGTTCTGATCTGCTGGGAAAGTTGGGGAGCAGCCTGAGCCCCCCCCCCACACACACACACACACACCCGGACCGAACGTGGCAGTGGGTTAGTGAATCCTTTTGGGGGGTGTTCGTGGCCACCGTCCTTTGGGGCAGCCTCTGAGAAGATGGGGGGATTTTGCTGCTCCTCTGGCAGGTCCTGTGGAGAGAGGGAGGGGGCAGGGCGCCACTTGGGGACCCCCAAGCCTTGGGCAGGGGGAGCCTCCCCTGGGGGTCCTCTGTCCCAGCCCCTTGCTGGCTGCTCTCCCTGCAGGGTTCCCCCCTCTTCCCACTCCTCTTCCTCCTCTTCTCCTTCTCTTCTTCCTCTTCCTCTCCTCCTTCTCTTCTTCCTCTTCCGCTCCTCCTTCTCTTCCTCCTCCTCCCTCCTTCTCCCCTCCTCCTCCTCCCCTTTTGCATGCTAATTGGCAGCCTGCTTTTTATGGCCTACATATTTTCCCTGTTTCTCTGGCAGCCCGACAGCTGATGGATCCCTGGGGAGGAGGGGGAAGGGCGGAGGAGAAGGGCTGAGAGGGATCCGGGGCTCCATTTCACAGGGAAGCCGGAGACAGGCATGGGGGGGAGGGGGGGAGAGAATAGAATTAGAATTAGAATTAGAACAGAATAGAGCTGGAAGGGACCTTGGAGGTTTTCTAGTCCAGCCCCCTGTTCAAGCAGGAGAACCTATATACCCGTGGTGGCGAACCTATGGCACGGGTGCCACAGGCGGCACTCAGAGCCCTCTCTGTGGGCACGCGCACCGTCGCCCCAGTCCTAGGCCTTCAGCTGGGTTTTATAAAACCTTTTCGCTTTAGGCCTCCGCAGCCGTGTGCAAAAAAAAAAAAAAAAGGTTCAATCAGTCAATTTCAACTTCTCGTGGGAAAAAAAACATCTCCCAAAGTTGGAATTGATTGATTGAACTTTTTAGTCCCACCCAGTCTGCCGTTACCACCGCAGCCACGCCCACCCAATGGGCGACACCCACCCAATGGGCCACGCCCACCGGGCACCCGACGATGCATAAGTGGGTTTTGGGTTGCAGTTTGGGCACTCGGTCTCTAAAAGGTTCGCCATCACTGCTATATACCATCAGCTTGTTGCTGGTGTCTGGTGTCACATCATTGTGTAAAAGTAGAAAGTTGAGGCCGCAACGTTATCATCTTCTACGTTGCTGCAAAGAGTCGGAAGTCCAGGCCTTTTCCTTCCTTTTCCCCCCCTTCTACCCCGCCCTCTCTCCTTTCCCTCTCTTCCCCCCCTAGTTTCCCATTATTATTTTCGTTTCCTTTGTATTTATTATATTCTGGTAAACTAATAGCAATTTTAAACCGCAACGAGCGAAAGGCCCGAACTTTGGCCTGTGTGCCTCCCCAGAGTGAGAGGACCTGGGTGGCAAAGGGATGGAGAAGGCAACTGAGCTGAGCCCTTCTCTTTGGGCGGGGCTGGGGGGCTCAGAGGGACCCTTCCTCTTACCCAGACCTCCTCTGACCTCCTTGCAGAGTACGCGGAGAACATCGGAGATGGGAAGAACCCCGACTTCCAGGAGAGCGAGCAGAAGCGGATTGTGGAGCTTCTGGAGAACTTCTGAGGCACCCTTGACGGCTTCCAGGACCTGCTGCAACGTGGGGTGCAAGAGAGACGTTCGGGAGAAAGGGGACCTTCTGAGGGGTTTTTTGGGGGAGGGGTGTTATTTTGAATGATTAAAGATGGTCTGGTTTGTATTTACAAGGCTGATTCTTGATTCCGGGCTTGAGAGGGATTGGCCAGGGAGACTTCTAATCCACCAGTTCCTTCTCCTTTTCCAGAAGGGTTCGATGCTCCTCTGGCTGTGTGGCCCTCGGGGGGCCCAGATGCCACGTGGCAGAGTCACTCCCTGCGACCCCAGGTCTTAGGTTCCCTTGTCCTCACCTACGCCATGCTTCTCAACCTCAGCCACTTTAAGATAGCCGATTGAGGACACGGATCACGGCTAATCATGGCTAGCTGAGGCTGTGCAGGGAGCTGCTTCTTGGCGACGCTCATAGTTTGGGTTGATGTTTTCTGATCGCTGTGTTATTTTAACTTTTGCAGCACGTATAATAATCGTTTTTATTCTATTCTAACTCCTGTTCGCTGCCCAAAGCCTTGATGAGAGGGGCGCCATATCAATTGGATAAATAAATAACATTAATCACCTGGTGGGATGAATTGATCTAATTTGGCCTTTCCTGGCTGGCCTCCTCGTTCATCCGGGGAGGGGAGGGCATCCAACCTTGGCAGCTGTAAGACTCGTCAATTTCAACTCCCAGAATTCTGGAAGTTGAAGTCCACCCATCTTAAAAGTTGCCAGGTATGCAAAATCGTGCTTTTAGAATAAAAACAAGAATAGGAACAGAACAGAAAATAGAATAGAATAGAATAGAATAGAATAGAATAGAATAGAATAGAATAGAATAGAATAGAATAGAATAGAATAGAATAGAATAGAATAGAATAGAATAGAATAGAATAGAACTGGACGGGACCTTGGAGGTCTTCTAGTCCAGCCCCCTGCTCAAGCAGGAGACCCTACACCCTTTCAGACAAGTGACTGTCCAGTCTCTTCTTAAAAACCTCCAGTGATGGAGCGCCCACGATTTCTGAAGGCAACTCTGTTCCACTGGTTAATTGTCCTCACTGTCAGGAAGTTTCTCCTTAATTCAAGGTTGCTTCTCTCCTTTGTCAGTTTCCAACCATTGTTTCTCATCCTTCCCTCTGGTGCTTTGGAGAATAACTTGACTCCCTCTTCTTTGGGGCAGCCCTCAAATACTGGAAGGCTGCTATCATGTCTCCCCTATTTCTTCTTTTCTCTAGACTAGCCAGACCCAAGTCCCGCATCCATGCTTTAGTTTAGAGGGCTTTGCAAGCAGTGGAAAAGCAAATAGGCCCATGTGCTGAAAACCCTCTTCCTGAGAGAGGGGACGGAGGGGGTCTGAGCAACCCCCTGCCCAAAGCCTCAAGCTGGACCAAGCAGCCCCTCCCTCCCCTTTGCCTGCCCAGGGACCATCCTGCACTTTTCAGCTGCAAAAAGGCCCCAGAGGCAGATTCCATCGTAAAAGCTCTGGGCATCTCCAACCTGTGGAGTCTGTGGGCACCGGAAGAGAGACCCCCACCCCCAATCTGACGGGGCTGCGAAGGACCCCCTGTGGCATCCCCGAAGAGCGAGCTGGGTGGCATATAAAATTTAATAATAAAAATAAAGGAGGGAGTTGTTGAATCAGAACGGCGCTGTCATCCCGGGGAAGCAGCCTTCAAAAATAGAAATATTCCTTTCTCTTGGTATCGATTTTCCTTCCGCTTCTCTGCAGATCTCTTCCTTCGCTCCTTAATGGCCAGCTATGGGTCAAGAAGCAAAACTGAAATCAAATCATGTTTTGTGTTTTTTTTCTTCTTCCCCCCCCCCCCTCCCCTCTCCCCTTTTCAGCCTTGATTTCAGGCCCGGCGAAATGGTGACATTAAGTAAAAGTGTCAGGAACTTAAGTCATCCCCACGCTGCTCCTGCTCCGGCCTCCGAGGCAGCAGCGGAAGAGACAGACGGCAGGAAGCAGGGCCCGACGGCTCAACTCCCCTTGCAATTTGGGGGGGGGCGGCAGAGGGTCCTCTGAGTAGCCCCAAGGAGGTGGCCAGAGGCTTAGAAGCCGCAGCCAGTTTTAGGGCAAATTCCTGCTTTTTAAGCAGAGAACTCTCCTACGGTGGCATTTAGCAGCAGAAAACGAGTGGGAAGGGTCCCCTTACTGGCCGATGCCGCCCACCCCCAACCTTTTCTTAAACCTGGGCGAGGAGCGTCAAAAGTGGTTTTCATTTTTGAAAAGGCGACTGGACTGGCTTTTTGAAGGGGGGGGGAAAGAGACGTTTCGCTCCCTATCCTGGAAGCTTCATCAGTTGTATTGGATGCTGTAGGAGATGGAAGGAGAGGTACTGAGAGTTGAGATTAGTTGGGGGGGGG
>JALGBA010003507.1:0-15189 GCA_023970755.1 Azemiops feae
TCAGTGGATCTCATGCAGAACGCCACCTGCAGCTTCAACGCTTCTTTGATGAAGCAAGAGATTGTCCCGATTGGCTTAAGCCAGCGAGGTATTTGTAATTTCTAATTACAACTGGTAATTAATGGGTGGCTGTTTCTTCTGTTCTGCATATCTCAACATAGAATTACAGGGCTGGAAGGGACCTCTGCTCAGGGTAGGAGACCTTATAACATACTGGTCAAATGATTGTCCAGTTTATTTTTGAAAACTTCCAGTGATGGCGCACCCACAACTCCAGGAAGCAAGCTACTCTATTGATTGATTTTTCTTACAGTCAGGACATTTCTCATTACTTCTAGATTGTATCTCTTCTGCCCGTTTCTTCTTGTCCTGCCCTCAGGTGCTTTGGAGAATAAGTCAATCCCTGTGACAGCCCCTTGTTGAAAAAAAAAAATCTTCATCAGGGTCCAGTCCAAGCCGGGAATAAACAAAATGGAGACTGCTTTAGAGAGAAGGTTGTAGTTTATTGAAGAGCAGAACCACAAGACATGTGGCTCTGGGGCAGCTGACCACATGGTGCTGGGAGTGGTGGGTTGTTGTTTTTTAATAACAAGTTTTATTAATTTTTTTGTTTGTTTTACAGCCAAGTGCTTATAACACATTGTGGAGATAGGGCACTCCATAGAACAAAGCAATACAGTCATACATATACAATTTAAACTACTTCTTTAAAGGTTCCCTCTCTATTTTATCAATAAAGAAAAGAAAAAAGAAAAAAGAAAAAAAAACACAAAAACAAAAAACGAAAGCTATCAATCATATTTTCACCCGTTTTCAGGCTTAACCAACTTTCAATTAACCTATTTCAATTTGGTCTTACATAAACATATAGTATACAATTCGAGCATTCCTGAAATATAAACAAGTGCCCTCCTCTACGGTGGTCGCCCCTGTCCAGGGTCTACCGGCGGGGGGAAACCGGACGGCAAAGAGAGCAAGTTCTTTGCACGTCGGCTGGCTATTGAAGAGAATTGAGGAATTTTTAGGGATTTGGATTGATCTATAAAAATATTGGATAGAGTATATGAAATAGAATATAGTTGAGAAACATTAAAATATAATAGTTATAGAAATAATTATTGTTTTATTATTTTAGGCTAAAATGTAATGGTTTTAAAATATATAAACTTGTGTTTACTTACAAAATATGTATGTGAAATAGAATAGAATAAGAGATATAATCTGATTGAGAAGTATAAATTGAAATTGGAATAATAGGTATATGTGAGAAACAATTTATATTTTAGGAATGCTCGGATTGTATACTATATGTTTATGTCAGACCAAATTGAAATAGGTTAATTGAAAGCTGGTTAAGCCTGAAAACGGGTGAAAATATGATTGATAGCTTTTGTTTTTTGTTCTTGTGTGGTTTTTTTTCTTTTTTCTTTTTTTTTTCTTTATTGATAAAATAGAGAGGGAACCTTTAAAGAAGTAGTTTAAATTGTATATGTATGACTGTATCTTTTGCTTTGTTCTATGGAGTGCCCTATCTCCACGATGTGTTATAAGCACTTGGCTGTAAAACAAACAAAAAAATTAATAAAACTTGTTATTTAAAAAAAAAAAAAAAAAGAACTGCAGCCTCAACAATGATTATGGGTTTTCTGGGAAAGGGGGAAAGGAAACCTACATTCAGGCATAGCTCTGAGTCTTGGTTTCAGAATCCTGGGCTTGTGAAGAAAATAACACAATTCGTCTGATATTATGTGTTGGAAATTATAGGGGGTCAACATCTCAAAAAAACAAGCAACCTCAGCTGGAAGAATGAAGTACTCTCTCTCATAGAAGAGAATATTTGTAGCCCAGGGTTGAACTGAGGGGTCCTTGGTGCTCTCTGAGCTTGGTGGTTTTCTTCTGGACAGTTTAGTATGGTCATCATCTTTCTCTTTCTTTCTTTCTTTCTTTCTTTCTTTCTTTCTTTCTTTCTTTCTTTCTTTCTTTCTTTCTTTCTTTCTTTCTTTCTTTCTTTCTTTCTTTCTTTCTTTCTTTCTTTCTTTTTCTTTCTTTCTTTCTTTCTTTCTTTCTTTCTTTCTTTCTTTCTTTCTTTCTTTCTTTCTTTCTTTCTTTCTTTCTTTCCCTTTAGTCCTTACCTCTCCCTCTCTCCCATCTCCTTCCTTCCTTCCTTCCTTCCTTCCTTCCTTCCATCCTTCCTTCCTTCCTTCCTTCCCTCTCTGCCTCTCTCTTTCTTTCTTTCTTTCTTTCTTTCTTTCTTTCTTTCTTTCTTTCTTTCTTTCTTTCTTTCTTTCTTTCTTTCTTTCTTTCTTTCTTTCTTTCTTTCTTTCTTTCCTTCCTTCCTTCCTTCCTTCCTTCCTTTCTTTCCTTTCTTCCTTCCTTTCTTTCTTTCTTTCTTTTTCTTTCTTTCTTTTCTTTCTTTCTTTCTCTCTCTCTCATTTTTTTTCTTTCTCTCTCATTTTCTTTCTCATCTTTCTTTCTTTCTCATTTTCTTTCTTTCATTCTCATTTCTTTCTCTTTCTTTCTTTCTTTCTTTCTTTCTTTCTCATTTTCTTTCTTTCTTTCTTTCTCATTTTCTTTCTTTCTTTCTTTCTCTCTCTCTCTCTCTCTCTCTCTCTCTCTCTCTCTCTCTCTCTCTCTCTCTCTCTCTCCTCTGTGAGTCCTAATTATGTTAAGCCTCCTTGTGCGTTAAGGAGACTTTCATTAAGCCTCTCCCTAAATCCAGAGAGAAGGTAGGGAAATTGCCAATACTCAGAATAAACCACAAGAAGCTTTAACAGGACAGCTGAACTTCGGTGACTGCCTTTGTACAGCTTTAACAGAACAACAGAGTTGGAAGGGACCTTGGAGGTCTTCTAGTCCAGCCCCAGCTCTATTCTGATTGACAATAGAATAGAATAGAATAGAATAGAATAGAATAGAATAGAATAGAATAGAATAGAATAGAATAGAATAGAATAATAATGGAATGGAATGGAATGGAATGGAATGGAATGGAAGGGAAGGGAATGGAAGGGAAGGGAAGGGAAGGGAAGGGAAGGGAAGAGAAGAGAAGAGAAGAGAAGAGAAGAGAAGAGAAGAGAAGAGAAGAGAAGAGAAGAGAAGAGAAGAGAAGAGAAGAGAAGAGAAGAGAAGAGACAGAGTTGGAAGGGACCTTGGAGGTCTTCTAGTCCAGCCCCCTGCTCAAGCATAAGACCCTATACCATTTCACTGCCGGCTGGGGAATTCTGGGAGTTGAAGTCCACACATCTTCAAGTTGCCAAATTTGAATAACACTGGTTTAAACGCCGAGTTGGAAAGATCTACAATGGGATGAGGGCAAAATCTTAGAAGATTGAGATGCAGCCTGTTCTGCGATGAAACAGAGAGAGCAAGGAATGATGGGAATTTGCATATTAATCAAGCCACTGAAAAAAATGACACCAGTGGGCGTTTTTTGCAGAAGCTCTGCAGGGCGTAACAGCTGACTGAGGTGCACCATTCAGCATATTATTTATTAGCAATAGTGTTTATTAAATTTATTTGGCCGCCCAGCTTACCACAGGGGAACTCTGTGTGGCCAATCAATCTGGTACGTGTTGTTATTTCCTCCAACGCCCTGCACACAGGCACACACATACACACACACTGCTACAGGTAGTGACGGCCACAACGGAGTCCAACATTTATGTTGCGAAGTGAGACATTTGCTAAGTGAGTTTGCCCCACTTTACGACCTCTCTCGCCACAGTTAACAACCACATTAGTCATTTAACAATTGCATCCAAACTATACATGCATCAGATGATAATGATGATGATGATGATGATGATGATGATAGTAATAATAATAATAATAATAATAATAATAATAATAACAACAACAACAACAACAACAACAACAGATAGATAGATAGATAGATAGATAGATAGATAGATAGATAGATAGATAGATAGATAGATAGATAGATAGATAGATAGATAGATAGATAGATAGACAAAAATGCCAAATCCAGTCTGAACATCTGGCTGACTATGCGATGATTAATAATAATAATAATAATAATAATAATAATAATAATAATAATAATAATAATAATAATAATAATAATAATAATAATAATAATAATAATAATAATAATAATAATAATAATAATAATAATAATAATAATAATAATAATAATAATAAAAACTTGGAAGGGACCTTGGAGGTCATCTAGTCCAACCCCCTGCTCAGGCAGGAAACCCTATACCATTTCGGACAAATGGCTGTCCAGTCTCTTCTTAAAAACTTCCAGTGTTGGAGCATTCACAACTTCTGGAGGCAGGTTGTTCCACTGGTTAATTGTTCTAACTGTCAGGAAGTTTCTCCTCAGTTCTAGGTTGCTTCTCTCGATTAGTTTCCTTCCATTGCTTCTTGTCCTGCCCTCAGGTCCTTAGGAAAATAAATTGAGCCCCTCCTCCTTGTGGTGACCTCTCAATTACTGGAATATTGCTATCATGTCCCCCCCTTCTTTTCTCTAGACTGAGATTTCTCCAAATCCTGCAACTGTTCTTCATACGTTTTGGTCTCCAAGCCCTTAATCATCTTAATTGCTCTTTTCTGCAATTTTTTCAAAGTCTCAACATCTTTTTTGTAATGTAGTGATGCAGTATTCCAGATGTGGCCTAAAGCAGTACTGATACTTTACGTGATTTGGATGAGGGTGGAGGTTTGTTCCTGAACAGTTCATTACCAGGCTAGGAAACATCTTCAGTGGAGTTTAGGAGACGTCTGTGTTGGTGTTCTTCTGTTTATAAGGCCTTCAGGTGTGGGTGTGTCGAGTGAGGGTCTTGTGATGGATCAGGTGTGAGTCATCAGAGACGGGCTAGTGATGGGTCTTGTGATGGGGAGGTCACTTCAAGTCAGGGTCATTAGGAGCTGACCCACTGGTGGGGGGGGGAGAGGGCTTGCGCTGACCCCCAGCACAGACACTCAACCATCCCGCACAATCCCCCCTCACACCAGCAGTTCACCTCCCAATGACCCTCACCTGATGTAGCCGACCCATCACAAGACCCATCACAAGATTCTCACCGGTGACTCACACCTGACCCATCTCAAGACCCACACCTGACGCCCTGATAAACAGAAGAACACCGATATCCCCTAAACTCTGCTGAAGATGTTACCCAGGCAGGTAACGAGACGTTCGGAAACCAACCCACAAGCTTGGAGAATGAACATCCACCCTCATCCTCCACCAGAGCTACAGCTATTCACCACTATTGCATATCTATCTATCCATCTATCCATCTATCCATCCATCCATCACCTATCTATCTATCTATCTATCTATCTATCTATCTATCTATCTATCTATCTATCTATCTATCTATCTATCTATCTATCTATCTATCTATCTATCTATCTATCTATCTATCTATCTATCTATCTATCTGTTCTGTTTTCAGTTGGGTAGACATTTACGAGATGAAGTTGAACAATGATAAGGTTTATTCATTAATACATGCACAGAACAGAACAGAAAACAAAACTAGGTCCCTCCTTTTTATACATGGAGATCTGGTTAATCTTAACCAATGAATGCAGAGGTTTCTCCCGCGCTAAAATAACAAGTCTGCCCGGGCCCCAGACATTCTGTCTCTGCAGTAGCCACGTGGCCGCCCTGCACCTGCTGCCTCATACAACTGAGTACATTACACCCCTCCCCCCTTAGTGAGGAGCATACTGTACCCCCCTTGTATTAGGTTACTTTAGTAAGCCGCCCCCGGATGGAGGCTACCCATTCACTTTTTTAGTAAGCCGCTCCCGGAAGGAGGCTAACCCGTTCATTCCCCTAACCTTAGCCCAGCCGCGACCTTGTAGGAAGTGGCGGCTTCCTTTGTTCATTACAGCTTTAACAAGCAGCTAATGGAAGCTGTTAAAAACACTACTGGCAATGCCAGCTTGTGTAAAAGTATTTTTGTACCTCTGAGCACGCTTCAATACTAGCAAGAACTCCGAACGCTAAGCTAGCGCAGACAGAGCCCTCACGTACTCCTTTAGGAACTTGGGAGGACCTCGGATTCGTTCCGATCTCCGCGGAAGTGCCGCGGTTGCCTGATCTGCAAGCTTGCCCACCGGGCTCGGCAGACCAGGACTTGGGGACCCGTTTGAAACGGTCAGAGTTGGGACCTGCAGGCTGACCTGTTGGTCCAGCTCTGCGTGCCCATTTGGGGTGGAGTTCCCCGGATGAGTGGCGTTCCCGAAAGGGGTGATATTCCCCTGAAGAGGGGTGGTGTTCCCCTGATCTTCAGGAGCAGGTGGTTGGGGGTCATGTCCCGGATGGGCAACCCCCCCCCCCGTGTAGAGGCATGAAAAGGGGCCGTGGAGAGACTGGAAAAACCCAACTCGCGCAATGTCCCCTGCGCGTGGTGCCTGAGTCAGGAGCTGCCTCGAAGGCAAACCCCTCAATCGCTGTTTGCGATGAGCCATATTCAGGGTCTAGTTGACCGTCCCAATCACTCTCGGGAGCTTCCTCCCCCCCCCGAGAGCAAAGCCAGGAGTGGAAGAGTGGCTTGGCAATCTCCAGCGAAGCTGGTTGATATGGCGCTGCAGCACCCGACTGTCGTCCAACACCACTTCGTAGGAAAGAGGGCCGGTGACCCTACAAATGACAGCCACCACCCACAAGTTACCAGGGCCATAATTTCTAGCCCAAACCGGATCGCCCAAGTTCAGCCACCGCGGCGCCTGCGGTTGGGACACCTGTGATGCAACACGATCTGGATGTAACCTATCTAGCTTAGTGATAAGCCGGCGACCCCATTGGAGCTCGGCGGGGCTTTTGCTTGTAGCAGTACATGGAGTAGTGCGGTGGCACAAGAAAAAGTCAGCCAACCGGTGATGCCAGTTGCCGTGCATTAGTCATTTCAAAGAGTCATTCGTAGTTCGCACCATGCGTTCTGCTTGACCATTTGACGCTGGGTGAAATGGCGCCGACGTAGCGTGACGGATTAGGTTTGCCCGCAGAAAGGACTGGAACTCTGAGGAAGTAAATTGAGTTCCATTGAGTGGCAAAAATGCCGCGTAGAACCCTGATGGTGATAGTGGAAGTGGCAGCGGACACTGGAACCACCTCCAGCCACTTAGAGTGACTGTCCACTACGATAAGAAAGAGTTGCCCCTGAAAGGGGCCAGCGTAGTCGATATGGATCCTCGACCAAGGATCCTGTGTTGTTTCCCACCTATGGATGGGAGCTTGGGGCATTTCTGGCCTCGACTGTTGGCAAACGTGACACCCTTGGACCTGGGCTTTGATCTCCTTATCGAGCCCTGGCCACCACAGGTGACTTAAAACAGCCCCGATCCAGTACGGGGAAGCGTTGCATGCTATGCAAACAGGGAGCCACTCATTAAAATGAGCCAATACCACATTTGAGGAAAGCAACGCTTTGACTGCAGCAAAGCTTTTCTTGTGGACACTCATCCATGCCCAAGTAGCCTGTTTGTCTAGGAGCCGGTGTAATGGCTCCGCCACGGCTGCCTTGTGGGGAAGGAATGCATGATAGAAATTCAACAGTCCCAAGAACGCTTGGAGTTCTGTTTTTGTTTTGGGACTGGGTGCTTGCTGGATCGCCTCCAGCTTAGACTGAGCAGGGTGTATGCCTTCCGCGTCTATGCGAAACCCCAGAAACTCTGTGGATGTGACTCCAATCTTGCACTTATCTTTCCTGAGTTTCAGGCCCGCTTTGCGAAACCGCAACAACACAGCCTTGAGTCTCTTAGCTAGATTCTCTACTGATTCCCCTGCGATGAGGACATCATCGAAGTACGGGCATATGCCCGGGAGGTCTCTGAGCGTTTGCTCCATGACACTCTGGAAGATACCTGGTGCTACGTTAATGCCGAATTGTAGCCTGCGCACCTTGAAAGCCCCCCGATGGATCACAATGGTTTGTGCCTCTGCCGTGGCTTCGTCCACCGGCAGCTGTTGTTAGGCCTGGGCCAAATCAAGTTTAGTGAAAATGCAACCCCCTTGTAGAGATGCCAGAATATGGCTGACTACTGGCACAGGATAGGAGTGTTGCTGCAGCGCTTTATTCAGCTTGCACTTATAGTCAGCGCAGATTCTGACCTCTCCATTGGCCTTAAGCGACGTCACTATGGGGGTTTCCCATGGACTGCTGTCCACAGGCTCTAAGATGCCCTGCTGCAAAAGTTTATCCAATTCAGCATTGATTTTGTGCTTTAGAGCGAACGGCACCCGACGAGGCTTGATCCTAATTGGTACGACAGAAGGATCTAACCTTAATGCAATTGGTGGCCCCTTATACTCTCCCAATTCAGTGGTGAATACGTCTTCGAAGTCTTTGCAGACTTGTTCCAAACTGGCCGTTTTTACGCTGTTCAGCCCCATTACCTGGATTCCCAGAGCCTCGAACCAATCAAGCCCAATTAGGCTTGTCCTGTCCCCATTTACCACAACTATATTCAGCATTCCCTTGAATTTCCGAAATTCCACCCTCATAGTGACCTCCCATTTTACTCTGACCAGGGAATTCTGGAAATCAGTCAGAATTAGTGTTGTGGTCCGAAAGAGGAAACACTCCTTAAAATCGGAGACATTATTTTCTCTCATAATTTATTTATTTTGCATTCCTTGCCAGAAGTTTTGCTACAATACTTCGGTACATTACAAAACGGATGCCAGAATCTGGATTTCTCTGGCTGGCGTCTGTCTTATCTTGCTAACTCCTCCCTTACTTTACTGTCATGATTTACGTCTTCCAATTAGGCTGGAGGCCAAAGATTCACTTCCCTTCCCAATCTCCCGCTTTCTTCACAATTCTCCTCCCTCTGTATGTCATCTGATTTAACTCCAAAAATACCAAACAGTTCTGCATATCTTGTCAATGCAATAATATCCCATATTAACAGCATTGACAATTAGATTTGATGGCCTCATTTCCTCCCGTTGACCACTTCGGCCGCAAATTCTATTAAGCGTGCTCTGGGATATGATGGACACGGCAGACCCCGTGTCCAGTTCCATCCTCAGTGGGACCCCTTGCAACCTTACTTCGAGTTGCAGCTTTTTCTTTAAGGGCCTCTGTCCCCCGGTTCTATGGACTCTGCGCCTGCTGGCACAGAACCCCACCCTGTTTTGGCTGGGTACCCCGGTACCTTTCTGAGGCAACTCTTTCTTGGGACTCTCTTTTCCACGCCCTAAGCACACAACAGCGATATGGCCTTGCTTGCCACATGTTCGGCAGTGAGCAGTCCGGAATCGGCAGTCGGCTCGCTTGTGCCGACCCCCACATCCCATGCACCTAGGGAAGGGATCTGCCTTGTCAAGGGGTCTTGGAAGTCCTTTTGCCGGTGATGGCTGCACCAGGTCAACTTCCTGGTCCACCTCGGCCTCTTCCTCAAGTTCAACATCCTCATGGTGGACGGTTTGCGATGGGGAAGTGTTCTTTGAGAGCTGCAAGGTCCTTACAGCTCCGCCGTCTGCTTCCTCTGCAGTGACCTCTTGCAACGCCTCTTGGAACGATACTGTCTCCTTTGCAAAGATCTTTTGCTGAAGCTCTCGGCTCCATAGTCCGCAAACCAAACGGTCCCGTAACCGTTCCTCTAAGTCCTTGAACTCACACGGCCTTGCTGCCTGTCGGAGGGCTGCAATAAATTCAGTTATGGACTCTCCTGGACGCTGGTCCCTCTGCTCGAAGGCGTGCCGCCATGCGATGACAGACAGCTTCGGCTCGAAGTGCTCCTTGAGCATCTTTTTTAGCTCTCCGTAGGGCACTGTCTCCAATGGCACTGGGGACACAAGGTTTTCCACGATGTCGAAGATGGTTTGGCCACAGACCAAGCATGGCGGCCTTCAGCTCGTCTTCCGCGATTCGGTTAACGCGGAAGTAGTTCTCGGCCCGGGCGACGTATGAGTTCCACCGCTCCGGGTGAGCTACGTCGAACTCCGCTAGCCGACCCAGCTTGGCCATGACAAGTCTCTCGTCTACCATGTGCTGCCACTCATTAGAGGGTTTTCCGGGCAGTTCCTCACAGCACTCTCCCCCAGCGTTTGCATACTGGCGGGTGAGTGAGCCGAAATAGGAACTCCGTCCTCACATGGACTGGCCCTCCTTCACTGTGCTTCGGGCCCTTCGTTAAGGTGGCAGCAGTACCCCACCTTCGTTGCCAATTGTTCTGTTTTCAGTTGGGTAGACATTTACGAGACGAAGTTGAACAATGATAAGGTTTATTTGAGGCAGATGGAAAATCACCATGAAAAATATTTACTGCATTAGCAGAAGTTATATGTTGCAAGCTTTAGACAGATATTAGAAACTTGCTAAATGTAATGACCTATGTGCTAGATAAACTCTGTTAAGAAACATATTACAAGACGTGGCAACCGAAAGTAACAGATGGTGTAAGATAATGCCTGTAGATGCGGTAAGATGCCCAGTTATATGAACTTCTCCTTTTTGCCACATTAAAGCTAGATGTAAGCTTCTTTTTTTTACTGTGTTAAAGATAGATAAGAGTCACCCCTTGGGCGAAGTGGTGGTGACAAGCTGTGTAAAAGTGACACCCTGGGAGTAGCCCGGGGTTCAGAATTTGCCATGCTAATGCTCTGAACCTTTGCGCAAATAAACCTGTTTCTCCAACCCTTCGTGGTCTCGTCTTCTGAATCAATATCGAGGGTTTCTACTACATATTCATTAATACATGCACAGAACAGAACAGAAAACAAAACTAGGTCCCTCCTTTTTATACATGGAGATCTGGTTAATCTTAACCAATGAATGCAGAGGTTTCTCCCGCGCTAAAATAACAAGTCTGCCTGGGCCCCAGACATTCTGTCTCTGCAGTAGCCACGTGGCCGCCCTGCACCTGCTGCCTCACACAACTGAGTACATTACACTATCTACAGTATCTATCTTTCATCTTTTACCTCTATCTATCTATCTATCTATCTATCTATCTATCTATCTATCTATCTATCTATCTATCTATCTATCTATCTATCTATCTATCTATCTATCTATCTATCTATCTATCTATCTATCTATCTATCTATCTATCTATCTATCTATCTATCTATCTATCTATCTATCTATCATCTATCTATCTATCTATCTACCTGACATGACCTCCCCATCACTGACCACACCTGAAGCCCTCATAAGCAGAAGACCACCGACATCCCCTAAACACCACTGAAGATGTTACCCAGCCTGGTAACGAGATGTTCGGAAACCCACCCACAAGTTTTGGAGGAAACAAACATCCACCCTCACCGCGATGCATGTTGTAGATTATTCTGCGGGTAAACATGCCAACTTGTGGCCGTCACTACCTGTAGCAGTGTGTGTGTGCCTGTGTGCAGGGCATTGGAGGAAATAACAACACGTACCAGATTGATTGGCCACACAGAGTTCCCCTGTGGTAAGCTGGGCGGCCAAATAAATTTAATAAACACTATTGCTAATAAATAATATGCTGAATGGTGCACCTCAGTCAGCTGTTACGCCCTGCAGAGCTTCTGCAAAAAACGCCCACTGGTGTCATTCTTTTCAGTGGCTTGATTAATATGCAAATTCCCATCATTCCTTGCTCTCTCTGTTTCATCGCAGAACAGGCTGCATCTCAACCTTCTAAGATTTTACCCTCATACCATTGTAGATCTTTCCAACCCGGCGTTTAAACCGGTGTTCTTCAAATTTGGCAACTTGAAGATATGTGGACTTCAACTCCCAGAATTCCCCAGCCGGCAGTGAAATGGTATAGGGTCTTCTGCTTGAGTAGGGGGCTGGACTAGAAGACCTCCAAGGTCCCTTCCAACTCTGTCTCTTCTCTTCTCTTCTCTTCTCTTCTCTTCTCTTCTCTTCTCTTCTCTTCTCTTCTCTTCTCTTCTCTTCTCTTCTCTTCTCTTCTCTTCTCCTCTTCTCTTCCTTTCCCTTCCCTTCCATTCCATTATTATTCTATTCTATTCTATTCTATTCTATTCTATTCTATTCTATTCTATTCTATTCTATTCTATTCTATTCTATTCTATTGTCAATGAGAATAGAGCTGGAAGCGACCCTGGAGGTCATCCAGTCCATGCCCCTACTCCAGCAGGAGACCCTGTACCTTTTCAGACAAGTGGCTGTTCAGTCTCTTCTTAAAAACCTCCAACTTCTGGTGGCAAGCTATCCAACTGGTTCATTGTCCTGACTGTTAGGAAGTTTCTCGACTTACAACAGTTTGTTTAGTTCAAAGTTACAACGGCACTGAAAAAAAGTGATTTTGTGACCGTTTTTCACAGTTACGACCTTGGCAGCGTCCCCATGATCACGTGATCAAAGTTTGTATGCTTGGTCACTGGTTCATACTTATGACCGTCGTTGTATTCTAAGGTCACGGGATCCCCTTTTGCGACCTTCTGAGAAGCAAAGTCTATGGGGGAATCCAGATTCACTTTAAAAAACCGGGTTCCTAACTTATCCACTTTTGTCGCCCTGCCTATTTAACTTATATGCAGAGCACATCATGAGAAAGGCAGGGCTAGATGAATCAAAAGTTGGAATTAAGATTGCCAGGAGAAATATCAACAACCTAAGATATGCAGATGATACCACTCTAATGGCAGAAAGTGAAGAGGAACTAAAGAGCCTCTTGATGCGGGTGAAGAAGGAGAGTGCAAAAGTTGGCTTGAAACTCAACATTAAGAAAACCAAGATCATGGCATCCGGCCCTCTCAATGCCTGGCAAATAGATGGGGAAGAAATGGAGGTAGGGACAGATTTTATCTTCCTGGGCTCCAAGATCACCACAGATGGGGACTGCAGCCAAGAAATTAGAAGACGCTTGCTCCTGGGGAGGAAAGCTATGGCAAATCTAGACAGCATACTAAAAAGCAGAGACGTCACCCTGCCAACAAAAGTGCGTATAGTCAAGGCCATGGTTTTCCCAGTTGCAATGTATGGCTGTGAAAGTTGGACCGTAAGAAAGGCTGAGCGCCAAAGAATGGAGGCCTTTGAACTCTGGTGCTGGAGAAGACTCCTGCGAGTCCCCTGGACTGCAAGGTGATCAAACCGGTCAGTCCTAGAGGAGATGAACCCTGACTGCTCTTTAGAAGGCCAGATCCTGAAGTTGAAACTCAAATACACCTAATGAGAAGGAAGGACTCACTGGAGAAGAGCCTAATGCTGGGAAAGATGGAGGGCAATAGAAGAAGGGGACGGCAGAGAATGAGGTGGTTGGATGGAGTCACTGAAGCAGTAGGCGTAAGGAACTTAAATGGACTCCAGAAGATGGTAGAGGACAGGAAGGCCTGGAGGAACGTTGTCCATGGGGTCACGATGGGTCGGACACGACTTCGCAACTAACAACAACAAAAAAAACTTATCCACTGCCGTGATTCACTTAATAACTGTGGCCAGAAAGGTCGTAAAACGGGACAAAACTCACTTAACAAATCTCTCACTTAAGAACAGAAAGTTTGGGCGTCAGTAGAGGACGACCTGTACTGATTTAAACAATGGGACCGATCTGTTCTCTTCGGCACGATAAGATCAATGTAACAAGAATGTTTTTACTTAGTTGAAAAGAGCAATGTTGTTTGCCCAATATGAGATATTTATGTATATTGCTGAATTATTGGTTAACCAAGATAACACCTATAATGGTTTTGACTTATTAGAGGGGATACGGTATTATTAACTAGGTGGTTTAACATGGGGGGGGGGGGAAATAGACAACTTTTAGAAAACAGAAGACTATCATCAAATAGATAAGATGTGTATTTAGAATATTAGACTCTTGTGATGAAAAGGGAAAAAGGAAGAAGTTGAGATGAGGGAAACTTTGGTCACCTAAATATAAAACACCTGGAAATCATAAATAACAAATGTTCATTTGGATATTGATGGGAAATTAAAGCTTGGGGGGGGGGGGAAGCAAAAACTCGCAGAGTAAGTTTTGAGTTGCTTATAGAGTTAATTCCAAAGAAATTAAAGCTTGGGGGGGGGGAAGCAAAAACTCGCAGAGTAAGTTTTGAGTTGCTTATAGAGTTAATTCCAAAGGCTTGAGTTAATCGGAGCCATGGAATTTTGAGGGGTTATACTTCAACTCCCAGAATTCCCTGGTCAAGGCTAAGAATTCTGGGAGTTGAAGTCCAGGCCCCTGGGGATGGGGGCGGGCGGGGTACCTTGGATGGGGAAAACTGGTTTGGCAGGGCAGAATATTTTTCCGTGAAAAACTCAATAGAAAACAGATTTGCCAAAAAACATCTTCTCCCCATTAGATCCGCCAGAAATAAAAGTACCTTTTCTTCCCCATAATTGGATCTGGTTAAGACAAAGACAGGTAAAAAAAAAAAAAAAAAAAAACCAGCAGCAGGAAATATTGTTTTGCAGCCCTGTTAAATAACGTTTAGTCTTTAAGTCTAGAGGGGGAAAAAATGCAGAGATGGAATAAAGAATGCACGACAAAAAACGGTTCGTGTGGCATACGTTTTAATGATTTAACTTTAAATATTCTTAACCTTAACTTTCTAATTGGTATTTTGCGAGGTCATAAGTCGCCCAGATTCGCTTGATAGCGTGTGTGTGTGTGTGTGTGTGTGTGTGTGTGTGTGAGGGAGAGGGGGTGTCATATAGATGTAATTCATCAATAAAATAAATAAATAAACATATATTAAAACTAGCTTAGGTGTTTTAATATCCCTGAATGTTTCTATAGTGCAATAGAAGAACAGGCATTTCAGATGCCAAACACTTTGCTTTGAGCCAGGCTAATGTGAGGATGTTTTTGGAGTGGAGGGAAAGATTTATCAGTGCCCGAGTGGAAATAAATATGGAAGAGAAGGAAAAGATGAAAATATATGGGAAAAGGAGGAGAGGAGAGGAGGGGAGGGGAGGGGGATGGAGAGGAGGGGAGGGGAGAGAGGAGAAGAGAAGAGAAGAGAAGAGATATTGGAATATAGAATAGAATAGAATAGAATAGAATAGAATAGAATAGAATAGAATAGAATAGAATAGAATAGAATAGAATAGAATAGAATAGAATAGAATAGAGAAGAGAAGAGAAGAGAAGAGAAGAGATATTGGAATATAGAGAAGAGAAGAGAAGAGAAGAGAAGAGAAGAGAAGAGAAGAGAAGAGAAGAGAAGAGAAGAGAAGAGAAGAGAAGAGAAGAGAAGAGAAGAGAAGAGAAGAGAAGAGAAGAGAAGAGAAGAGAATAGAT
>JALGBA010003509.1:0-21218 GCA_023970755.1 Azemiops feae
TCCGAGCCCGTCCGCGGCCGAATCAATTAGGGCGCCTCAGTTCCAACCGTTTCCGGAAGTGGAGGCGGGACTTCGCTGCAAGGTCTGCCTGCTTGCTCTTCCTCTTTCCTTTGAATGGACCGCCCCGAGGAGTCCTCCTGCCAATCGCTGCCCTCCCCAGAGCGACCAATCGGCGTCCTGCTTCCTTCCATCCATCAGCCAGATGGCGCCTGCGCAATAGCGAAGGTTCTCTTCGGCAAGGGGGTGGAGCGAGGGGCTCCCCTTGAAGGCTTCTCCCCCTTCGCCCCCCCCGCATCCAGGCCGTCGGAGCTGGGGGGCCTCCCGGGGCTGCGTCTCCCCCCTCCCCCCTCCCCATACTGGGGGTCTCTGCCTAGGCAGGGCGGGGGGGGAGCTGGGGGGGCGCTTCCTCCCTCCCCCCTCCTGGGGGGCTCCGGCCAGGCTCCCCCCGCGGCCCCCAGGCAGCCCCTCTCCCGGGGGGGGGAGCAGGGGAGGAGAAGGGCGGGGGAGAGGTGAGAGCAGCCTTCCCATATCTGGGGGGCGCCCCGAAGAGGAGGGAGCCGAGCTGTTCCCCGAAGCCCCCCCTGAAGGCGGGAGAAGCCGCGACGGAGGGAAACTGGCCGCGGAGAGAAGCAGCCGGGAAGGGAGGAGGAATCTCCTGACAGGGAGAACTGTTAACCGGTGGAACTACCTGCCTCCAGAAGCGGTGAATGCTCCAACACCGGAGGTTTTAAAGAAGAGACTGGACAGCCATTTGTCTGAAACGATCTAGGGTCTCCTGCCTGAGCAGGAGGTTGGACTAGAAGACCTTATCATCATTATCATTATTAATAATAATATTATTATTATTTACAAGGTCCCTTCCACTTCTGTTATTCTGATTCTGATCTGATGGACAATCCTGCCTTTTTGGGGGTTTGGCTCTTCAGAGCTTCTGCCTCTCATTTCCCTCGTTCTGCATTCACACCGGAACCTCTTCGCACACGTGGGGGAAAAGGAGGATATGCAATTACATGTATTGTTTGACTTTAAACATTTGTATTCAAATAATGCTTTTCCCAAATGTTTTCCTTCGGTTTTTTTCTCTCCTGTTCTGCCCTGCCAAAGAGGAAGGAGGAAAGTGTGGAGGATGAAGGAGTCTATGAGAAGAGATGGTGCCATAAACTGGCCTTAAGGACCACCTTTCCCAGCCTCTCGGGGTGCTTTGGACTGGGGTAGATTTGGGGTGCCGTATAACATCTAATGCTGCTACCCCTTTGGGGGCATTCATGAGATTTTTGGGAGAGAGATAAGATCCATCCACGGCCTGAGTTTGGGATGTGTGTCTTCCTCAATCCTAACTCTTTCATCGCAGGCTGCAGAGATGGAAGTTTCTGTGCAGGATCTTAGCTGTTCGAAGCACTGCATTCCTCCGGGCAGAGAGAGCTCTGAGTTGGTTCCTGGGATCTGTTGCAGCCCCTCTGCCAGCTTAGGAGTCCCATCCCCGAGTGCTGGGACTGGGATTACAGGCAGTCGAGCTGTCATGACTGATAACTGCAAAAAACATCACAGGGGCGGGAAACGGTTGGGTCAGTCAGCCCCCTCCCCTCTGGCTGCATCACCAGAACCTCCATCCCCAGACCCAGCTTCTCCTCTCCGGCCCCTTCTCTCCCCAGGCCCCCTTTGCATCACGCAGAGGCCGTGCCACCTGTCTGGAATGGTATATAGCAGTGGTGGGAAACCTCTGGCACGTGCCAGAGGCAGCACTCAGAACCCTCTCTGTCGGCACGTTTGCCGTCGCCCCAGCCCCGCCTCCCCCAGTGGCCCCCTCCTCACCAGCAGCCCCCCAGAGGAGAGTCGCCCCAAGCATGGCCTGCACAGACCAGCGCAGCCAAAGACATGGCAGCCGGGCAGGGGGGGACAAGATTCCGCCCTCGCGCCCCATCATGTGCAGATGATGCTGCGGGGTGCGGGTAGAGGGCGTGGCTACCTTGGCGCTGCTGGGTTGCCTGGGCGATATGTGGTGGGCTGTGGAGGCGATGAGTGGCCCTGCGGGCAGGCAGGGCAGGGGCGGTTTTTGGGCACTCAGTCTCTAAAAAGTTCGCCATCACTGGTATATAGGGGCTCCTACTTGAGTAGGGAGCTGGACTCGGAGACCTTTAAGGTCCCTTCCAGCTCTATTCTAAATTTGAATTTGCCTTCGCTAACAACCAGTGTCAGCTCTGAACTGTTCCCAGGAACTCATTCCAGCTTCAGCAGCTGAAGCATCAAGCCCGGAAGAAGACAAAGGGGGGGGGCAAAGGATGTCATGCCCACCTTTTCCCCTCCAAGTCAAGAACCAGCCCAACTTAAATCAGCAATCACATGATGGTTGTTGCACCCCGAGCATTTCACTGTCACAACTTCATGATGATAAGCCACCTTGGAAATACTTTTGGCAGATTGTGTCCTGCATATCTGAGATAGAGACCAAGTTCCATCAGGGATGTTTCAAAGGGATTCTCTGGGATATCCAAGGGCAGGGAATTGGGGGGAGGTGCCTGTTTATTTAGGCCCCATAGTGCCTGTTTATTTTATTACATTTGGGAGCAGCTCAACTCCCAAACACACTGGGTACTTTACAAAAGAGAAGAATAAAAGGGGAAAGAACGTGTACCCCTGGGCAAAACACTTACTGCATTGCACACCAAAGATCCCTGTGGCTCAACCACCTGCCTGACCCCCCAGCCCAGGAGCAAAGCCCCCTCCTCAAAGAGGTATGGAACATTCGTTGGGTGAGGCACAGAAATCTCTGGGTGATGCTGTTAGAGAGGGGAGGGGTCTGCAGCTCCAGTCCCTGTCGTACTGAAGGTGCTAAAGAGGCTGGACCTCAAGTAACCTTTTCCCAGATCAGCCATTGGTCAACTGAGCAGACAAGCCATCCTCACGTCAAACCCAACAGCCCAGGTCTTCACAAGCACCTTCAAGGCATTTTCTGAACAGCAATACAGACTGAGCTGGTTCTTTTTTTTAACTTTCCAGTGCTAGACAGCATCTCTTGCATTTCCTGGTGGTCCCCCATCCAAGTGCCAACTGAGCCTAAACAAGCTTTACAAATCATCCAAGGCTGTCCACGTAGAGACTGAGAGTCCCCCGGCTGGAGAAGATTCCCTGTGGACACTGTCCAGGCGAGTCCCTGCAACAAGCCTCAATGGCAAGGGAAGCCCTCACATTTGCACAGCCTGCTCAGATTGGCTAGTCTTATGCCTGGTTAAGTTGGCCTCCAAAGAGCCTATTGAACAATGCCAGGGGTCTGGATGTGCAAACCCAGGAGTGGGGAAGCAGGTCGTGTGAACAGGGCCTCGGGTCACGCTGGGTCCTCCTGTAGGTTGTTCTAGGCCAGAGGTGGGGAACGGAGGCCCTTTAATGACTTCTGAAATTCAGCTCCCAGAACTCCTGAGCCCGCATGGACAGTATTTGGCTGGATCAGCAATTCTGGGAGTCGAAGTCCAGGAGTCATAAAAGCGGCATCCTTCCAAGCGCTCGCCCACTTCGTTCCTTTCGTTTTCCCCGTCATCGCCTGCAGACGGGACCCTCAGCATCGCTCTGTTCCGCAGCTGCAAACAATGCGACAGCCAGCTTGTTTACGTTTGCCTCCGCCTGCCGAAAAGATGGCGCCCGCAGCCTCCGCCGCTTCTGCCCGACACAAGCATGGTACCCGCCAGCGCTTCCCCTACGGAGGTGTGGGGAAATGATGAAGGCCACGCCATTTGCACTGTCCTCCCAGGCATCCCTGCAGCTCCGGCCCTCAGGACCCCCGGCCCTTTACTCGCACCTGCCCAGCAACCGCCGGCGAGCAGCGCTTTGAGGGACGGCACTGCTGTCTTTGTTGTGGGAGGCACGGTGGCCTTTCCCGGCCCTTAAAGTACCTCCGAGCAACAGCTCCACCATCAGCCACCAAGGGGCAGCAAAGGACGGGTCTTGGCGCCACCTGCTCTACCCTGGGTTTCCTTTGGAGGGCAGCTCTTCCTCCCAAAGAAGTAGGATGCTGGCCGGCCCTAGATTTATGTTCACAACAACCTGCCCAGGTAGGCTGGCGAAGGCACTCCAGAGGCTGAATGGCAAGAAAGTTTTGAGTTTATAGTTCAGCAACATCTTGTTTCCCTTCACACAACACAACTCCCTCCACATTCACACGTGCTAAGTGTGGCAGGGTTGAGGAGGGCTGGATTTCAGGGTCTTTGGCTGTCGTCCAAGTCCAGCTTTCCTTACTTCCTGCTTGAGTTCCAGCCGGCCTCTCGGCTGCCCCTTTTCTGGGCAATCCTGGCTGCAGTTGAAACCCTTCCTGAAGGAGAAGAAGGAGCCAGAACCTGTCCTCTCCTAAGAATACAGACCAGGCCCATGAAATAGAGACCGAGAATTGTTCCGGCCGGTTCTGCTTTCCTCATCCTGCTTCATACAATTCTGTGCCCAGTTCGGGCCCCTCAAATTCTGTGCAGGAGAGTCAGAGAAGGACAAGGTGAATGATCGAATCCTCCCCTTGCAGCAAAAAGTATTTAAGGGTACCTTTTTATCAAGTAATTTCAATTTACTGTGAAATCTGTTGAAACTGATGCAAATAAAACGGCATGGACAGTTTATTCTTGCATAATGTATTGGGTGTAAATTTTGATTTATGACTAACATTCTTCTAAATAAAACAAAACGGTATAGACAAAATCACTGCATGTTACCTTTGTAGATTTTAAGCCTACATTTGATTCCATTTGAGGGAAATCTTGATGAACGTGGAGAATACAGTATAAAGGGATGTTACTTTTTTTCATTCAGCATTTGTATGAAATGTGCTAACCAACCTGGTACCTCTTCAGAAAAGTCTCACAGGGCTTTATTTTGACCTCCACCCTCTTTAAGTTGTACCTCCATTCCTTGACAGCTCATTTGATTGTCTCCTGCGTATACCTGCCTCAATCCATGGACCCAGATTTACTTCTCCTCCTGTATACTGAGGATATGGATAGTATCTCACGAAGCTTTGTTGGCCTTAGAAAGTCTCTTGTTTCTGCTAAAAAGCCTTGAAGACAAGGGGACCATTGAGAGCATCCAATTTGCAAGAGTTTCATATATTTGAGGATGGTCTTACGTGGTGCTGACATTTGGAAAACCCATTTAGATTATGTGAATGAGATGGAGCTCTTTCACAGCCACAACGAAGGCCAAATTGACCCTAGATTCAGCCACGGCACACTTGCTGCAATTAAGCACCGAGTGGGATGATCACTTAAAGGCAATTTATTAGTCTATTATAGCAAAGAGATTTCCCTCAATAAAAAGAGGGAATCCAGGACACAGAATCAGGTTTCATTTTATACGCCATATAGTAGGAAAAGTACAAAACAAAACTTGATTGGATGGAAGAAATCATCCTGCTCAGTTACACTAGAAACATGGACAATGACATCCCATAATATTAAGCATAAGCATTGAAATGTGCATTGCATTAAAAGGAGAACGTTCATATGGGGAAAAGTGTCACGAGTCAAATGAGGCTGTTACAAAAAGGTACAATTTCAACCACAGAATTTCAGTTCTCCATTTAACACAATCATTCCCCAGCATCTAGTAGACAAACTGGGCCTTTTAGGCTTAAACACTCCTTTGTGTAACTGGATTCTTCATTTTCTTACCAACAGGCTGCAATTTGTGCGAGTTGGAACAAATACCTCTAATACCATTTTCTTGAGCACAGGTTCTCCTCAGGGCTGCGTCTTAAGTCCGCTGCTCTTCACCCTGTTGACCCATGACTGCTGTGCTAGGTTTGCCACCAACCATATTGTGAAGTTCGCAGATGATACAACAGTAGCAGGCCTTATTCATGATGACAATGAGGGCGCTTACCGCAAGGAGGTTGAGGGGTTGGTGAACTGGTGTAAGGAAAACAGCCTAGTTTTAAATACCGGAAAAACCATAGAAATAATTGTCGATTTCAGAAAAGGCAGGCACAGCCACACTTTTCTGTGCATTAAGGATTCACCTGTGGGGATGGTTACCAGCATCAAATTCCTGGGTATGCAGCTAACGAGTAGGCTGGCTTGGTCGCTCAACAGCGAGACACTGGTGAAGCGGGTACAGCAGCCCCTGCATTTTCTGCGTCGCTTGAGAAAAGCACATCTTCCTTCCCCTGTCCTGACCACTTTCTACAGGGGGACAATCGAGAGCATCCTGTCATACGGCATCACAGTCTGGTTTGGAAGCATCCCTGCTTCAGACAGGAAGGCAGTGCAGAGAGTGTTGAGGATGGCCGAAAAGATCATTGGCAGTTCCCTCCCTCCCATCCAGGACATGGCACAGAAGCGTTGCTTGTGCAGGGTCCGCAAGATTGTCTGGGACACTACACATCCTCTTCACAATCTGTTTTCCTTGTTACCTTCTGGGAGGAGGCTTCGTGGTATCCGTAGCAGAACATCCAGATTCAGCCATAGTTTCATTCCATACAGCATTAACCTTGTAAACTCTCAAGCTTCCTCCTTCCGTTATATTTTCAAGATGCACAGAGTTTAATATTTATTTGTTATGTATATGTAGGGGTGTGGGTCTATTCATATGTTGCATATAGTATGTTAGGTGTGTGTCATGTGTGTGTTCACTTTGAGAGCGGGCAACTTTCATTTTTGATTTGTGCCGTTGTGCCCAGAGTAAAAAAAAAAAAATGACAATAAAAGTTTATCTAAAGCAGAAACCTTTTATATTGCAAGTTTATTATAAAACTATAAAAGTTACAAGAAAGTGCAAACAAGTGCAAGAAACCCGTTGCTTGGAATGTATTCCTGCAACACAGACATGGTCATACGATCCCCTCCATGAGGTGGAGGAAGGGAGGTGCCATAGTGCAGACTGAGATCAGGAAGACCGGGGAAAGGATATGCGGCAGCTCAGGGGCTTCATGGAGGGCCAAATGGCTCTGGGGCTGAAAAAGCCACTGAGCTGCAGCCCAGTCTTAGCTCAGCCCAGGAATGCGCTGCAATGGGACATGTGCGCCACACCCCAAGAATGCCCCGCCATCCTGGCCAGGGTTGCCCGCACCCACCTCTACTCCGAGACCCTTCCTGGCCTCCACTTTTCATATTCTTCTTTCTCCTGCTTCTAGTCGGGGATCTAGGCACTAGGCAAGGCTGCAGCTCTAATTCAGGTAATCCTCGACTTACGACAGTAGTGGAACCGGCCCATTTCGCTCATAAGGATGATGTTAATTGAAACTGGTTAAGTGAAAGAGCCCACATGCTGGATCACCCCAATGCATACGTTGAACGAATGTAGGGGTGAATGCAGGGTTGTTAAATGTGCACGGGGTGCCTCAGGGATGCCTGCCTTGGGCCTCCCCCACCCCATGAGATACCCCCGTGCTCTGCTTCCTTTCCTTGGGATCTCCAGAGCCATCTCCACCTCTCACAATCCCTTGCTTACCTTCCAGAGATCTGCAGAATTTCCTCTACCTTCTGCCTTTCTGTATGGCCTCTTAAACCCCAAACAGGATAATGAGCCACAGTTTGTGCTCTGCAGTTTCTATATTTCCTGGGGAGAAACAAGAGCATCTTGCAGTGAGAAGGAGAACAGACAATGAAGGGTTAAGTGTTAAAAGGACGAGGCAGAGGGAGCTGCTTTGCCTTGTTTCAAACATGACCCGGAAGGCAAAGTTGCTGCTCCACGTGGCCCAGTAAGAACGGCCTATAATATTGATCTCCGGAAGGTAAACAAGGCATTGTGAGGGGTGGTACAGGGTGGCAGAGCAGGCCCATGCCTTTGGGGATCCAGCAGAGCAAGGATGGAGGGGGGAGAGATAAGTGCGTATGCTTCAGCGTCTCTGCAATGTTTTGAAGCTGCTCGGTCATTCGTGATAACGTGATAATTTCTGTAAAATTCTTATCTTCGAATCACGGTCATACATGGCTTTTGGGAGGTCTGTTGGAATATTGAACGGTCACTAAATGATCTCTCGTACCTCAAGGATTACCTGTAGTTTGCTACTTCACCACTGAAGTTGTTTAAGGCAACCTGTACGGCCGACCTGTTTTACAGCCACATTATTCCACTCACCACTCGGATTAAATTCTGAGTTCGCAGAGTTGAATACACATGTGCTCATAAGATTACACACCCCTTGAAAAAGTGTGTAAAAATATTCAAATTCCACTATTTGGCATCACAGAATAGCACAATCATTAAACAGAGTGTAGCAATAAAGGGAATAATAAAATGGTGCTGTCCATAAGTTTACTTACTACTGAATGTTTGGGCTGAGAATACAATATATACAATATATACAATTTGTAAAATTGAGTCCGGTTCATTTGAGGAGTTTTTTTGACTTACAAGCCTAATGGCCAGCCTCTGTTAGGTTCGTACCTCGGGGACTACCTGTATACGATTTCTCTCCTGAATGGATTCTTTGATTTAGATAAAAGTTGGTCATCTCATTGAGGCTCCTTCCACATTCCAGGCATTTATAGGGCTTCTCTGTGATTTTTTTTCTATGTTTATAAAGTTTTCCATTCTGACTGTAGCTCTTTCCACACTCCAGGCATTTATAAGCTTTTTCTCCAGTGTGGATCCTTTGTTGTTTAGGTTTCCATCATCAATAAAGCTCTTTCCACACTCCAGACATTTATACGATTTTTCTCCTGAGTGGATTCTTTGATGTCTATAAAGGCTGCTCTTCCAACTGAAGTTCTTTCCACACTCAAGGCATTCATACGGTTTTTCTCCACTGTGAATCCTTTGATGTTTATTCAGACTTTCTCTAATATTGAAACTCTTTCCACACTCCGGGCATTTAAATGGTTTTTCTCCTGAGTGGATTCTTTGATGTCTATAAAGGTGTCCCCTCTGACTGAAGCTCTTTCCACACTGCAGGCATTTATGCTGTTTCTCTCCTGAGTAGATTCTTTTATGTGCATAAAGGTTTCCTTGATAACTGAACCTCTTTCCACACTCCAGGCATTCAGACGATTTATCTCCTGAATGGATCCTTTGGTGTACATAAAGGCTGCTCCTCTGACTGAAGCTCTTTCCACACTCCAGGCATTTATGCGGTTTCTCTCCTGTGTGGATCCTTTGATGTCTATGAAGGTGTCCCCTCTGACTGAAGCTCTTTCCACACTCCAGGCATTTATGTGGTTTTTCTCCTGAGTGGATCCTTTGATGTGTATAAAGGTTTCCCCTCTGACTGAAGCTCTTTCCACACTCCAGGCATTTATGTGGTTTTTCTTCTGAGTGGATCCTTTGATGTCTATGAAGGTGTCCCGCCCGACTGAAGCTCTTTCCACATTCCAGACATTTATGTGGTTTCTCTCCTGAGTGGATTCTTAGATGCCTTTTAAGATGGTCATTTTTTTTGAAGGATCTTCCACATTCCGGGCACTGATATTTCTTTCCTCCCTCCTGGATTCTCTGGGGATTCCCGAGTCTTCCGCCTGTCCCGAAGGACCCTCCGCCCTCCAGGCCCGTCTCGGGGTCTCCGCCCGTTTCCTGCTCCCCGCTTCTCCTTCCAGGCGGCCTCCTTTCCCGGAGTCCCCTTCGGCTCATCCCTTCCGGGCCTTCCCCGCCGTCTCCTCCCGGGGCTGCTCCGCGGGGCCTCCTCTCCTCTCGGGCGGCGCCTCCTTCCTTCCTTCCTTCCTTCCTTCCTCCGCTGGGCTCGCGCGTCCTCCTGCAGGGGCGAAGGGGGAGGGGCGGGTCATGGTTTCGTCCCTTCCCCGGAGGGGAGTCCCAGGCCCGCCCGGGGAGGAAGGCCGAAGCCCTCGCCTCTCTTTCTGGCCAAGAACGAGACGGACTCGGCCTCCCTCCCAGCGCCCGTCCCGCCAGAGTGTCTCTCGGACTGCGACTCCCAGCATCCCTTGCGCCCCACCTGGGTCAGAGCCCGTCCGCGGCCGAATCAACTAACCGCTTCAGTTCTATCCGTTTCCGGAAGCGGAGGCGGGACTTCGCTGCGAGCCCTTTTCCTGTTACCGGTAACTCTTCTTTCCTTTGAATGGACCGCCACGAGGAGTCCTCCTGCCAATCGCCGTCCTCCCCAGAGCGACCAATCGGCGTCCTGCTTCCTTCCATCCATCAGCCATATGGCGCCTGCGCAGTAGCGAAGGTTCTCTTTGGCAAGCGGATGGGGTGGGGCGGAGGGCTCCCCTTGACCTTTGGGGTCCCGTCTTCTCCTCCCCGCATCCAGGCGGGCGGAGCTGAGGGGCCTCCCGTGGCTGCGTCTCCGCCCCTTCCCCTCCCCATACTGGGGGTCTCTCCCTAGGCAGGGCGGGGGGGCGCTTCCTCCCTCCACCCTCCTGGGGGGCTCCGGCCAGGCTCCCCCGCGGCCCCCAGGAAGCCCCTCTCCCGGGGGGGGGAGCAGGGGAGGAGAAGGGCGGGGGAGAGGTGAGAGCAGCCTTCCCATATCTGTGGGGCGCCCCGAAGAGGAGGGAGCCGAGCTCTTCCCCGAAGCCCCCTCTGAAGGCGGGAGAAGCAGCGACGGAGGGAAACTGACCGGGGAAGGGAGGAGGAATCTCCTGACAGGGAGAACTGTTAACCGGTGGAACTACCTGCCTCCAGAAGCTGTGAATGCTCCAACACTGGAGGTTTTAAAGAAGAGACTGGACAACCACTTGTCTGAGATGGTATAGGGTCTCCTGTCTGAGCACGTGGATGGACTAGATGACCTCCAAGGTCCCTTCCAACTCTGTTACTATTAATATTATTATTACCACTGTCCCTTCCAGCTCTGTGATTCTGATCCTGATCTCGAAGGTCCCTTCCAGCTCTATTTTAAATTAGAATTTCCCTTGACTAATAACCAATGTTATTAGTTCAATGTTAACAGTTCAACAGCTCTGAACTGTTCCCAGGAACTAATTCCAGCTTCAGCAGCTGAAGCATCAAACCCGGAAGAAGACAAAAGGGGGGGGGCAAAGGATGTCATGCCCACCTTTTCCCCTCCAAGTCAAGAACCAGCCCAATTTAATCAGCAATCACATGATGGTTGTTGCACCCCAAGCAATTCACTATCACGGCTCCATGTTGATAAGCCACCTTGGAAATACTTTTGGCAGATTGTGTCCTGCATACCTGAGATGGAGACCAAGTTCTATCAGGGATTTTTCATAGTGGTTCTCTGGGATATCCAAGGGCAGGAAATTGGGGGGAGGTGCCCATTTATTTTGCAATGACTTCTTTTATTACATTTGGGAGCAGCTCAACTCCCAAAGACTCTGGGTGCTTTACAAAAGAGAAGAATAAAAGGGGAAAGAACGTGTAAACCTGGGGAAAACACTTACTGCATTGCACACCAAAGCTCCCTGTGGCTCAACCACCTGCCTGGCCCCCCAGCCCAGGAGCAAAGCCCCCTCCTCAAAGAGGTATGGAACATTTGTTCTCTGGGTGATGCTGTTAGAGAGGGGAGGGGTCTGCAGCTCTCTTGGGGGCAACGTCAGCAATGGGCCATCGCTGCCTTTCCAATTCCAGTCCCTGCTGTGCTCCAGGCGCTAAAGAGGCTGGACCTCAAGTAACCTTTTCCCAGATCAGCCATTAGTCAACTGAGCAGAGAAACCATCCTCACGTCAAACCCAACAGCCCGTATCTGCACAAGCACCTTCAAGGCATTTTCTGAACAGCAATACAGACTGAGCTGGTTCTTTTTTTTTTTAACTTTCCAGTGCTACACAGCATCTCTTGCATTTCCTGGTGGTCCCCCATCCAAGTACCAACTAACCCTAAACAAACTTTACTTCCCAGGTCAGGCAACAATGTCCAGGGACAGACTGAGACTCCCCCGGCTGGAGAAGATTCCCCGGTGGACACTGTCCGGGCGAGTCCCTGCAATAAGCCTCAATGGCAAGGGAAGCTCTCACATTTGCACAGCCTGCTCAATTTGACTAGTCTTATGCCGCGTTAGGTTGACCTCCAAAGAGCCTATTGAACAATGTCAGGGGTCTGGATGTGCAAACCCAGGAGTGGGGAAACAGGTTGTGTGAAGAGGGCCTCGGATCCCGCTGGGTCCTCCTCTAGGTTGTTCTAGGCCAGAGGTGGGGAACAATGGCATTTTAATGACTTGTGGACTTCAACTCCCAGAATTCCAGAGCTTGCATGGACAGTGTTTGGCTGGCTCAGGAATTCTGGGAGTTGAAGTCCACAAGTCATAAAAGGGCCATCAGCAATCGCCCTGTTCGTTCCTTCCCTTTTCCAGTTCACCGCCTCAGTCCTCTTCAGAAACACCACAAGACGGATGATTTCCCAATGCTGACCCATTTCCAAACGCACAGGTTCTGTTAAGTGCATGGCAGGGGGTACCTCTGATGAGTTAGCCCAGGGGTAGGCAATCGTGGCTCTTTTATGACTCGTGGACTTCCAACTCCCAGAAAAGCTTGGAAACCTCTCCCTTTCCCCTCAGCGTGGCTAGCATAGGAATTCTGGGAGTTGAAGTCCACGCGTCATAAAAGAGCCAAGGTTGCCTATCCCTGGCCTAGACCATTCAGAATAACAGAATAACAGAGCTGGAAGGGATCTTGGAGGTCTTCTAGTCCACCCCCTGCTCAAGCAGGAGTCCCTAGCCCTTTCCTAATAAGAGGCCAAATGGGAATTTTCACCCTTGGAATTCAACCCTGATAAATTGGCTACAAAAAGAGGAAAGCTTCTCCAGAGTCCAGGAGCCCTTCTGAAGACCAACTTACCTCTTCGAAGGCATCTTCACTCCGATAACTGTTCAGTAACTCGCCGTTTAGCCTGCATGGATGAGGTCACAAAGCCCTCAGGATTCCCGAGATGACAAGGTCACCTGCTCCACCTTTTCTCCATACAGCAATGCCACAACATCTGGAGGCAAGCCATTCCACTGATATGAATTGTTCTCACAATGTCAGAAAATTCTCCTTCACTCTAGATTGGATCTCTCCTTGATAAGTTTCCATCTGTTATTCCTTCAGGTGCTTTGGAGAATAAGTTGACCCCCCTCTTCCCTGTGATAGCCCCTCAAATATTGGAAGACCGCTATCACATCACCCCTAATCCTTCTCTTTCTTGGACTAGACAGAAACATCTCCAGCAACCATTCATTGTATACTTCAGCCTCCCCCCCCCCCAAAAAAAAATCATTTTTGTCACCCTTCTCTGCGCTTTAGATTCCTAGTTTCAACATTTTCTTTGTTGACCAAAAAGAGGACACAGTATTCTAAGTGTCTTCTTACCAAGGCAGTATAAAGTGATATTAACACTTGATACTATAGAATAGAATAGAGCTGGAAGGGACCTTGGAGGTCTTCTAGTCCAGCCCCCTGCTCAAGCAGGAAGTCCTATACCAGGGGTAGGCAACCTCGGCTCTTTTATGACTCATGGACTTGCAACTCCCAGAATTCCTGAGTCCATGAGTCATAAAAGAGCCGAGGTTGCCTACCCCTGTCCTATACCATCTCAGTCAGATGATCCCTCTGTTGATGGGATTGCATTGGCTTTTTTGGCAGCTGCAACACAATGAGGGCTCAAATTTAAAATGGTTGTCTATTAATACTTTTATATCCCTCTCACACCTGCTGTTGAGCCAGGCACACCTTATTCTATACCTGTGGAAAGTCCGAATGGGCAGTCCTGATGAAGAGCAGCTCATAGACAATGATGTGAAGGCAGTTTAAGGTCTGCAATCCTATTGAATAATGAGTAAGAAGAAGAAGTAACGGTAAGTAAATACTAGTGTGATGCACCAAATTGCTTCAGTGTGCTTTTTTTTTTTTTTTTTTACGAACCACATCACATTTATAATGTGTAATTTTAGGGGGGAAAGCAGGGGGCTACCAAAAGGCATGGAAGTAATGTCACTGAAGGCTACTTCTGGTGGCTACAGTAATTATTCTGGATAAGAAATGAAGATATTATTTCTCTAGGCATATTAAGATACATACTGTTTTAGAATGGGACCGTTTCATTGCTGTTTCAATCTGATTTTGCGCTTTATTTTGGTTTTATTACAGGTTCCGATATTTATCTTGCCTATTGGGATACTGCCTACTGCTGCTTTGACACTGCATTGTGTTATTCTAGTTCTGATCATGTATTTTAACCAGCTGGATACCACCTCAGAAAATCTAGTTTCTTGAGGGAGAAAAGTACCATAAATATCAGCCACAATCCCCATATGCCAAAGGCACTGCATAGGACAGGCACTGGGGAAAAAAAAGTGACTTATGACCATGTTTTATACTTACGACCTTTATAGCATCCCCATAATCATGTGATTAGAAGTCAGATGCTTGGCAACTGGTTCATACCTAGGACCAGTGTTGTATCCCAAGGTCATGTGATCACCTTTTGCAACATTTTTGAAAGCAAAATCAATGAGGAAGCCGGACTCGCTTAATAACCATGTTAGTAACTTAACCGCAGAAATTCACTTAACTGTGGCAAGGCTGTAAAAATGGGGCAAAACTCACATCTCACTTAGCAACAGAACTTCTGGGCTCGACTGTGGTTGTAAATCAAGGATTAACTGCAATCCCTTCTCCACATTCCCCTTAATGGCTTCCTTCTCCAAGATCAGTTCTAAATTCCTTCACAGGCTTTCAGGGCCATGCCCAGATTCCCAGACTTGAGTTTCATTGATTTGGGCGAATCACTTACAGCGTTTTTTTGGGGGAGATGTTATATTTGGCACTTAAAAGCTACCTGAAAGTAAACAGCTTTGAACACTGCAACATACACCCGGCTTTCTCTTCTTGCTGCCCATCAGCTGTGTTGGGACAGATGTGTTCCAGCCAAGAGGGATAGGCAATATTTGGATATTGTGACAGCTCCAGGAAGCAGAGACAGGGGCTGTTTCTTCAGAAGCTCAGCCTCAGTTTCCAGCTGCTGGAAAGACCGATTCTGGTCTGGCTTGCTGAGTAATATATAAAACACAGCACCATTGACCTTTTGAACAAATTCGAGGATAAGTATGTGTAATTGTGTACCGTCACGCTACTAGATTTATGTACTCCTCGCAGCATTTGCAAGATGTGAATCAATTTGTAAGAAACTATGATAGAGAAAACAATCTGTAATGTCATTCAAATTAAAACTATGGTACAATCAGTAAACCGTAGCAATAAAGGAAATAGTAAAATGGTTCTGTTCAGAAGTTTGATTACTAATGCTTGGGCTGATAATACATTATGCACTCAAGGTGAAACACATACTGGTTGAGATGGCAATGAAGGGTAAACGTCTGTGGAGATTCTCAGTCGTCCAGGTCATCGTTGTCACTAAGGTGCTTTTTTTTCAAGAGGCAATTGGACTTCCTTGATTTTCTTTGAAGACGTTTTGCTTCCCATCCAAGAAGCTTCTTCAGCTCTGGCTACTGAAGGAGCACGGTGCTTCACAGTCGAAGAAACCAGCTGCAAGTAGAGCACGGGGGCTGCTGGGAATTGCGGGAGATGGTGAGGGGGAGGCCCGTTCAGAGCTGAAGAAGCTTCTTGGATGAGAAGCGAAACGTCTTCAAAGAAAATCAAGAAAGTCCAATTGCCTCTTGGAAAAAAAAGCACCTTATTGGATGGTAATTAGATCTGTGATAAATATTCAAGGAGTTTCTTAGCCTTTAAAAAAACCTTTGTGCATTACATCCCCAGGGTATTAAAGCATTGTAGCAACACTCTTTATCTATAATGGGGCAGGATGGCTCAGCGGTTAGACTTTGAGCTTGTCAGCTGGAGAGCTGACAGCTCGGGTTTGAGACTCAAGGACTGTAGATGGCCAGGCTGAAACCGTGGGAGGGGTCAAATGTGTCATAAGTCATGAGTCCCTTTGCGCCCACAAGAGATCTAACTTGCATGAGCCTCAGCTACTAAAAAAAAAAAGACAAGATTCTGTTCTGGCTTGCTTGCTAATATATAAAATACAGCACCACAAATTTGTGAGGATAAGTACGCATAATTGAATACAGTCGTGCTAATAGGTATATGTACTCCTCGCAGTATTTGCAGGATGTGGATCAATTTGTAAGAAACTATCTGAGTGATCAGAGAAAAATAACTTGTAATGTCATTCAAATGAAACTACGAAGCAACACAAAATAGCACAATCATTAAACTGTAGCAAGAAAGGAAATTGTAAAACGGCCCTGTTTCGGCTAGTTTGATGCCTAATGCTTCGGCTGATAATACATTATGCACTCAAGTTGAAGCACACAGGTTGAGATGGCAACGAAGGGTAAGTATCCACATCTGGGTTTTATTGGATGGTAATTAGATCTGTGATAAATATTCAAGGAGTTTCTTAGCCTTAAAAAAAAAAACTTTGTGCATTACGTCCAGGGCTGCACTGACATTGCTGGGTACTGAAGCATTGTAGCAACACTCTATAAGGGGATGCGATGGCTCTGCGGTTAAAGACTTTTGAGCTTGTCGGCTGGAAAGCTGACAGCCCAGGTTCAAGACCCAAGAGCTGAAGGAGATGACCAGGCTTAGCCGGAGGGAGGGGTCAAATGCTTCATCAGTCGTGAGTCCCTTCGTGCCCACAAGAGATCTAAGTCCAGCCCACCTTGAATTCCTTTCTGTTCTTAACTCCCGTTAATAGTCCAGATTCTTGTAGAGAGCTTAAGCTTACGATAAATCTTTATACACATTTGAACTGTCTGGATCTCCGGATTTCCCTGGTGCTTGACAAGAGTTGCGTGACGGGATGAGCCCCAGCTCCTGCCCAATTAGCCATTTGAAAACATGCAAATGAAAGTCGATAAACAGGTAGCACTTCAGTGGGAGAGCATCAGCATTCCAGGCACATCAGCATACAGTCATGCTGGCCACATGACGACGGAAATGTCTCTGGACCACGCTGGCTCTCTTGGCGAAGAAACAGAGATGAGAGTCGGAAAACAACTGGATGGGGCAAATCTTTACTTTTAGCTGTCCATTTCTATAGTTTTGCTTCTGTGTAGATTCTTGGGATGGTTTGGGGAGATTTCCATTTCTTCTGAAGGATTTTTCAATCTGTACAAATATTAACATTTCTTCTCCAGGTGAGGTCCGTAATATTTACCGAGGCCTACATTGTCACTGAAGCTCTCTCCACACTCCAGGCATGTACAGAGTTTTACTCTTGTGCGAACTCTTTGAAGTTGATGAAGGTGTCCACTCCGAGCAAATTTCTTTCCAATGCCAAGCATTTATAGGATTTCTCACCTGAATGGATTCTTTGATGGCTATAAAGGTTTCCCCGCTGACTGAAGCTCTTTCCACACTCCAGGCATTTATACGGTTTCTCTCCCGTGTGAATCCTTTGATGTTGACAGAGGTGTCCACCCTGAGTAAAGCATTTTCCACACTCCGGGCATTTAAAGGGTTTTTCTCCCGAGTGGATTCTTTGATGTGTGTAAAGGCTTGCCTTGTGACGGAAACTCTTTCCACACTTTATACATTTATATGGTTTCTGTCCTGTGTGAATTCGTTCATGCTGACTGAGGTGTCCTACCCGACTGAAAGTTTTTCCACACTCCAGACATTGATATGGTTTCTCTCCTGTATGGATTCTTTGATGTTGACTGAGTTGCCCACCATCAGTAAAGCTCTTTCCACACTCTAAGCATTTGTATGGTTTCTTTCCTGTGTGAATTCTTTGATGCATATAAAGGCTCCCATTTTGACGGAATCTCTTTCCACAATCCAGGCACTCATATGGCTTCTCTCCTGTGTGGATTCTTTGATGTTGACGGAGATGTGCACTTTCACTAAAGGTCTTCCCACACTCCAGACATTTGTATGGTTTCTCCCCTGAGTGGATTCTTTGATGTCTATAAAGGTGTCCCCTTTGACTGAAGCTCTTTTCACACTCCAGGCATTTATATTCTTTCTCTCTAGTGTGAACTCTTCGATGATTAGAAAGGCTTTTCCTCTGACTGAAGCTCTTTTCACACTCCAGGCATTTATATTCTTTTTCTCTAGTGTGAACTCTTTGATGATTAGAAAGGCTTCTCCTCTGACTGAAGGTCTTTCCACATTCCAGGCATTTATGCCGTTTTTCTCTTGAGTGGATCCTTTGATGTTTACCAAGGCTTTCCCTCTCACTAAAGGTCTTTTCACATTCCAGGCATTTATGCAGCTTTTCACCCGTGTGGATTTTTTGGTGTCGAAGGAGGTGCCCACTCACAATAAAGCTCTTTCCACACTCCAGGCATTTATATGGTTTTTCTCCAGTGTGGATTCTTTTATGTATGTAAAGGTTTCCACTGAGCCTGAAGTTTTTTCCGCATTGGAGGCATTGAAATGGTTTTTCTCCCGTGTGGATCCTTTGATGGGCATAAAGGTTTCCGCTTAAACTGAAGGTTTTCCCACATTCCAGGCACTTATAGGGTTTTTCTCCCGTGTGGATCCTCTGGTGGGCATAAAGGGTTCCCCTCTGACTGAAACTTTTTCCACACTCCAGGCATATAAATGGTTTCTCTCCCGAGTGGATTCTTAGGTGGTTTTCGAGGTTTTCATTCGTTCTGAAGGATTTTTCACATTCTGTGCACTGATATTTCTTTTCTCCGCCCGTTTCCTGCTCCCCGCTTCTCCCTCCAGGCGGCCTCCTTTCGCGGGGTCCCCCTCGGCTCATCCCTTCCGGGCCTTCCCCGCCGTCTCCTCCCGGGGCTGCTCCGCGGGGCCGCCTCTCCTCTCCTCTCGGGCGGCGCCTCCTTCCTTCCTCCGCCGGGCTCGCCCGTCCTCCTGCAGGGGCGATGGAGCAGGAGGTGGGCCTCATCCCCTTTCCCCGAAGGGAGTCCCAGGCGCGGCCTGGAAGAAAGGCCGAAGCCTCCGCCTCTCCCCGACCCTTTCCGGGCAGGCCCGAGGCCGACCCGGCCTCCCCCTCACCGCGACTCCCAGCAGCCCCCGCGCTCTACTTGCATCCGGTTTCTCCGACTCCGAAGTGCCGCTCTCCTCGAGTCAGCTCTCTGATTCCGGGACCACCCAGCGCCACCTTTCGGCGAAGCCCCGCCCCTTCCTCTCCAGGCGTCGCCTTCGTTAAGTCTCCTCACGTGGAATTTGAGGGCTGTCCCGTCACGCCGTTCGTATTTGCATACGGGCGCCTCCTGCGCCATGCCATTGGCTTGCCGGCCGCGTGGTCCCGCCCCCTGCTCGATTCTGCTGCGTCGCCCTTTTTCACTCCACCTCCGAGTCTGGGCTCCTCTCCTCCCGCGTGGGCTCCTCCCACCCTCGTTGGCTTCGAGGGACGGGGGTGGATGGCGGCTCCCCTTGCCGGCCTGGGAACCTTTCCCGCCTCCGCTGCTGCCTCTTCTCTCCCCGGAGCTGCTCCTTTCCCCCCGCGTCGAAGCCCCTGCTGGGTCCGGATCTGCCCTGCGCTGGCGTGCAGTCACACGGGCATCTCCGCGTGGCCCCCTTTCCTTCTCTCCTCTTGGCAGGGGGCGGGGTTTGCAGCCGGGTCTCCCTTGGGAACGCCCCCACCAGCACCCCACCCCCCCAATCTAGACGCCCCCAGGCCGCCTGGCTTCTTCCCAGGGAGCCTTGGGGACCCGGTTTCTCTCCCTGCTGGAAGGAAAGGCGGGGGCGGGGGCGGGGGGGTCGCGATTATTGCCAGCCTCAAACATGCACAGTAATCCTTCTGGGTATTCTGTTAGTTGTTCTTTAAATTTACTTGCCACCCGATTCCCAGGGACTCCTGCTAGTTTGCAAATGTTAAAACAAGTTTTGTTGTTGTTGTGAGACACCCAAATTGTGTGTGGGGGGGGTGACCTGGCAAACCCCTTAAGGAAAGAATTCAGAATCAGAATAGAAGCTGGAAGGGACCTTGGAGGTTATCTAGTCCAATGCTCGGCTCAAGCAGGAGACACTACCATTTTAATCAATCAGAATAGAGCTGGATGGGACCTTAGAGGTCTTCTAGTCCAACCCCCTGCTCAAGCAGGAAACTCTATATCATTTCAGACAAGAGGCTATCCAGTCTCTTCTTAAAAACCTCCAGTGATGGAGCACCCACAACTTTTGGAGGCAAGCTGTTCCACTGTCCTCATTGTCAGGAAGTTTCTCCTTAATTCCAGGTTGCTTCTCTCCTTTATTAGTTTCCATCCGTTGTTTCTTGTCCTGCCTTCAGGCGCTTTGGAAAATAAGTTGACCCCCTCTTTCCAGGTTGCTTCTCTCCTTGATTAGTTAGAAGACAGAAGTCATCTCAGATTTTTTCATTTCATGTTTTAGAAAAGTCCTGTGCACATTTTATCGCCTTATTCTCCTCTCGTGGAATACTTTTCATAGTATCTGAGCATAATCATAATTTAGTCCACCTTCCTGGGTGCTTAACTGGGCCTTCCTCACTTCTCATTCTGGACCCTTTGACTCCCTTGTGATTGTTACCTGAACCATCAACTTCCAAACAAAAGACATCACTCAGGCATCAGTTTTTATTTTCAAAGAATGCATCTTTGGCCCATTCCGCGCTGATTCATTCATCATTCAATATTCCTAAATTGGTTTGCTTCGCAAATGTTAACTTTCCAATCTTATTTTCTGAAAAATGCAATAATCTGATAGGACAGGTAGCCTGGAAGACACTAACAATCAAAGGTACAAGTACAGATGAGGCGAAACCTGGCTCAAAAACAGCAACTGTGCGAGGGACCTTGGAGTCCTAGTGGACGACCACTTGACCGTGAGCCAGCCGTGTGCAGCAGCAGCCAAAAAAGCTAATACAATCCGGGGTTGCATAAACGGAGGCATAGAATCAAGATCACGCGAAGTATTAGTACCGTTTTATAAAACCCTAGTGAGGCCACACCTGGAATACTGCAGCCAATTTTGGTCACCATATCACAAAAAAGATGTTGAGAGTTTGGAAAAAAAATTCAGAGAAGAGCAACTAAGATGATCAAAGGCCTGGAGACTAAAACATATGAAGAATGGCTGCAAGACCTGGGTTTGGCTAGTGTCTAAAGAAAAGAAGAAATAGAGGAGACATGATAGCAGTGTTCCAGTATTTGGGGGGCTGCCACCAAGAAGAGGGGATCAAATTATTCTCCAAAGCACCAGAGAGCAGAATAAGAAATAATGGATGGAAACTGATCAAAGAGAGAAGCAACCTGGAATTAGGGAGAAATTTCCTAACAGTGAGGACAATTAACCAGTGGAACAGCTGGCCTTCAGAAATTGTGGGCGCTCCATCGCTCTTTTAAGAAGAGATTAGACATTCACCTGTCTGAGATGGTATAGGTTCTCCTGCTTGAGCAGGGGGCTGGACTAGAAGACCTCCAAGGTCCCTTCCAGCTCTATTATAATTTCTGATAATGAGCA
>JALGBA010003514.1:0-14236 GCA_023970755.1 Azemiops feae
TCTATCTATCTATCCTATCTATCTATCTATCCTATCTATCCTATCTATCCTATCCTATCCTATCCTATCCTATCCTATCCTATCCTATCCTATCCTATCCTATCCTATCCTATCTATCTATCTATCTATCTATCTATCTATCTATCTATCTATCTATCTCTATCATCTACCATCTCTTCATCCATTATGTCTGTCTATCTATCTATCTATCTATCTATCTATCTATCTATCTATCTATCTATCTATATATCTATATATCTATCTAATATAAAGGAGGCTGCACTTCAATGGTTAGACGGCCTATTGGTATCTGAACAAAAATCTTTTTAACATTTATATTTTATTGTGTTTTTCTAATCTAGGTGAAATGTTAATATATACTGCTAGTCCATGTATGATATGCCATACGCTAAATAAATAAGTAAACAACCGCCCAATCAAGAAACTACCAGGAACACCTCCATCAACCCTGATAGGACAGGCCACTAATTATATAAATATAGAGCAAATTCTCTCTCTTCTAGCACTGAGATGTTACCAGTTGTGTCACGAAACGTCTGCAAGAAACACCAAGCTCAGAAGCACCAAGGACCCCTGAAGAGACAATGTTGTTGGATTATGGACCAAGTGGCCCCTTAGCTCCGGCTTTATTATTTATATAATAACAATGATATGCGTGTGTGTGTGCGTGCGTGGGTGTATGATAATACTATATAATTTATATTATGATTACATTTATCTGCCCCATCTCGCCTAGAGGTTTAGAAAGCCCCTTTTTGCTTCCCAGTCAGTCAATATGGGCTGAGCAAGTGAAGCTGGAGGCAGCCAAGATTTCCTTCCCTCCACTTTCCCCTCGCACTTTACATATGCCCAGAGGCACCGTGCACACTTAGAAGCAGCTGCCCGCCGGCCTCCCCGCCCGTCCCTTGTTTCTTCCATCCCTAACCCCTCCATTCCAGATTCACCCGCCTGGGATGGCCTCGAAATGCCTATGCTTTGCGACGTAAAACTTGCCGCAAAGAAATAGACCTTTTAATGGGATGTTCAAGTTATTATCCTCTTACTTTATTAGTAACGCCTTATTAATGTTAATAGGGAGAAGGGAAGCCCTTTTGCTGCGACGCGGGGACACAAAACATCACCTAATATTACTGAGGTTTCATTAATGAATACTACACTTAAAACTCCATTTAAAAGCTTTATTTCTTTTTGTGGCTGCTCAGCTCACCTGCGGTAGTACGAGGCTTTTTTCCCTTCTTGCGTTAACGTAGAGCAGAAAAGAGGACAGGGAGTTGCGCGATGACTAAAAGAACGATCAAGACTCGGCCAATGATAGGAAGGTCGATTCCAATGAACTGGGGGATGGCCATTTGACGGACGGGAGGTCGCCATGCCGAAAGGTCTATGACCGTGTTAATCTATTGGAACCGGAAAAACGTGCCTCCTGTGGTCAAAACGGGTATGCGGCCGCCGAAATAAATAAACCTTTTGAATGGGATTTTAAGGTTATTATTCTCTATCTTTATTATTAACGCCTTATTAATATTAATAGGGCGACGGGAGGCCCTTTTGCTGCGACCCTGGGGCAGAGTAAGATAACCTAATATTAGTAAGGTTTTATTAATAAAGAATAATAAACTTAAAACGCCATTTAAAAGGTTTATTTCTTTTGGTGGCTGCTGTACCTGCTTGTCCCTTAGCGAGAGATTGCGCGGCCTTCAAAAAGGCCTGTAATGATGAATTAAGGTTACTTTGATAGGTGCTAACTTTAAAGATAAACCTCACCAAACATACACAAAATTTATTGCTATGCTTAATATTAAAATGAGTGAGATTAGATTTTACCTTCGCTGCTAGTTTTGAAACTGACGCATTTATTAAAATGTTTTATGTCTACCTACATCACACTAATTTCTTGCTGCATCTTAGTTTCTAATCTTCCTAGTATGCCCATTCGTGAATATCATTTCACTGGGGTGAAAAATAGACAGCTAGTCAATCGGGGTGGAAGGTGCCAGGCTAGAAATTGGGGGTGGGGGCTGAGTTTTAGTACCACCTTAGGTATGAGAAACCAGCTTTGGGCCAATTCCACTCCTAGTCAGCCTAAGTCTAACCCTAACCCTAGGGCTGTTGCTGCATGGCGAAAATAAGAGAAGGAAGGAGCATTAGATATATTTGCCGCCTTGAGTTATTTATAAAAAAATAACAAAGGTTGCATTAAAAAAATACGCAAAATTTAGAGCGGCTTTGGTCTAGTCGTGGTTAAGGCAGCAGACTAGAAAGTGGGAGGCTGTGAGTTCTAATCTTGCTTTTAGAGGCAGAAAAGTCATCTGGGTCAGTCACTCCAAAACCAGCTTTGGGCCAGTCACTCTCTCTCGGCCCTAGGAAGGAAGCAACGGCAAACCATTTGTCTGAAATGGCATAGGGTTGCCTGCCTAAGCAGGGGGGTGGACTAGAAGACCTCCAAGGTCCCTTCCAACTCGGTTATTCTATTCTAACCGCAGCTGGGGGGGGAAACCTTGCCAAGAAAACCGCAGGGATTTGGTCAGGCAATGGCCAGGAGTCGAGACTAAGTGGAAAGCACCAAATAATATTAAGAATAACAGCAATAACTTGCTAAACGCCCGGCTCCCTCCGGTCACGTTACTAGAAGGGAGTGCGAACACAGGCAATTGAGTTCATCGGGCAACGCGTGTCGTGGGAACGCAACTCCTAGTACCCACGCCGAGCGGCAGATTCGGGGTCCCTTCCCTGAAGCCCCCGCCTCACCTGGCCTTGATCCAAAGGCAGCAGCGCCGCCGGCTCCACATTTGCCTTCTCCGTGCTTCTCCTTCGCCTTGGGACAGCCTTCTCGGGGCGTCACCGTGCTGTGACGCCATCAGAAGGCGCGTCCCCTATTTCGGCAGAGAAGCGGAAAGGCACCATAGAGGTAGGAAAGGAGAGCGGAGGGCAGACTGGGCTTTCCGCTCTTGAAACCGTCGAACTTGGGAATCGCCATAGAAATGTAACCAGAGAGCTCGGGTGGAAATGGTAGAGCGGCCGGTACAACCAAGACTTCCGAGTCTTCTAGTTCTAGTCCCACCTTAGGCATGAAAGTCAACTGTGGTGACCTTGGGGTCAGTCCTTCTCTCTTGGTCCTAGTAAGGAGGCAATGCCAAACCACCAGCTTCCCATCATAGCTATCTGCAATTGCATTGACGCACAACCGAATGTGTGCAGCTGGGGCCTGCGCACACCTGCAACATATCGTGTAGATCTATCTATCTATCTATCTATCTATCTATCTATCTATCTATCTATCTATCTATCTATCTATCTATCTATCTATCTATCTATCTATCTATCTATCTATCTATCTATCTATCATCTATCTATCTATCTATCTATCTATCTATCTATCTATCTATCTATCTATCTATCTATCTATCTATCTATCTATCATCTATTAATCTATCTATCTAATCTATCTAATCTATCTATCTAAGAGCCAAGGTTGCCTACCCCTGACATAGACCATATATAACACAGGGCATTCAAAGGGTGTCCTCCTGTGGTTATTTTGGGCATAGCAGCCAGAAAGGGACTACAAAGACCATATATAACACAGGGTATGAAAAGAGTGCCCTCCTGTGGTTCTTTTGGGTATAGCAGCCTGAAGGGGACTACAAAGAGCATATATAGCATAGGGCAGTGATGGCGAACCTTTTAGAGACTGAATGCCCAAACTGCAACCCAAAACCCACTTATGCATCGTCGAATGCCGGGTGGGTGTGGCCCATTGGCTGGGCGTGGCCCATTGGCTGGGCGTGGCTGCGGTGGTAACAGCAGACTGGGTGGGACTAAAAAGTTCAATCAGTCAATTCCAACTTTGCAAGATCTTTTTTTTTTCTTGTGAGAAGTTGAAATTGACTGATTGAAACTTTTTTTTTTTTACACATGGCGGCGGCTGCCTAAAGCGAAAAGGTTTTATAAAACCCAGCTGAAGGCCTAGGATTGGGACGACGGTGCGCGTGCCCACAGAGAGGGCTCTGAGTGCCGCCTCTGGCACCCGTGCCATAGGTTCGCCACCACTGGAATAGGGCATGAAAAAAGTGCCCTCCTGTGGTTATTTTGTGCATAGCGACCTGTAGGCGATTACAAAGACCATATATATTATATATGGTCTTTGTAATCCCCTACAGGTCGCTATGCACAAAATAACCACAGGAGGGCACTCTTTTCATGCCCTGTGTTATATATTATATAACACAGGGCATGAAAAGAGTGCCCTCCTGTGGTTATTTTAGGCATAGCGGCCTGAAAGTGACTACAAAGACCATCTATATAGCACAGGACATGAAAAGAGTGCCCTCCTGTGGTTATTTTGGGCATAGCAGCCGGAAAGTGACTGCAAAGACCATATATAGCACAGGGCATGAAAACAGTGCCCCCCTGTGGTTATTTTGGGCATCGCAGACTGAAGGGGACTACATAGACCATATATAACACAGGGCATGAAAACAGTGCCCTCCTGTGGTTATTTTGGGTATAGCAGCCTGAAGGGGACTACAAAGACCATCTATAGCACAGGGCATGCAAAAAGTGCCCGCCTGTGGTTATTTTAGGCATAGCGGCCTGAAAGGGGCTACAAAGACCATCTATAGCACAGGGCATGAAAAGAGTGCCCTCCTCTGGTTATTTTGGGCATAGCAGCCAGAAAGGGACTACAAAGACCATATATAACACAGGGCATGAAAAGAGTGCCCTCCTGTGGTTATTTTGGGTATAGCAGCCTGAGAGGGACTACAAAGACCATATATAACACAGGGTATGCAAAGAGTGCCCTCCTGTTGTTATTTTGGGCATAGCAGCCACACAAGGAAATAAACATTACCCCAAAGAGGGCAAAAAAGTCAGGCTTTCCGAACATATCACAAACTGTGTTGGTCATTTTGGTGATAAAGTCATCAGAATATGGTCTTACGTCTACCTAACTCTTTTCTAACCGCAAAATGGGTCAAAGGTCAGGCCGTAGTCTCTCCTTACCCAAAAGAGGGCAAAAAAGTCAGGCTTTCCCAAGATATGAAAGACTATTTTTGTTATTTTAGGAGCAAAGTCATCAGAATGCAGCCTTAGGCAGGAACAGCAGCCACACAAGGAAATAAACCTTACCTGACGACTTCCTGTCACACATGCACAGTAGTCCTCCACTGTCCGAGACACCGACCTCCCCGGGATGGCCAACTTCCTGTCCCTAAGGAGGCGGCTGGATGCCAGGAGAGACTGATTGGGTCCAGCTGATTGGCGCTTACGGCAGGAGCTGGGAGCTGGAGGTGAACTGAAGAAAAGTGAGGGGGGGGAGAGGAGAGCCTATAAAAGAACGTGGTTTGGGTGGGGAAAGGGGAGAAAAGACACCAGGAAAGGTTTAATCTCTTTAAACAAATGTAATTAGTTTTACCCCCTTTAATTGAGTCTCTCTGTGGCTTTTAGAAAGTTTTCTCTGAAAGTAAACAGGCTTAATTTAAAGCTAAAGCTTTTCGCAATTGCCGGAGCCTTTAAGTCCAGAATTGCAACATTGTGACACGTGACATGCCTGAGGCAGCTTAAAAAGAGAAAAAACGGAGTTTGTATTTCTTTATTTTCTTGCTTTGCACTTGATTTCTGTGTCTTTAAGGGTACAGAGAAGGGATTGGGGTGTGTGTGCGCACGTGGAAGAGCTCAGAAGGGCAAACCAGCTAATTCAGGAGTCTACAAAACTTAGCAACTTTAAGACCTGTGGACTTCAACTCCCAGAATTCCTCAACCAGCCATGAGGGCTGAGGAATTCTGGGAGTTGAAGTCCACAAGTCTTAAAAGTGCCAAGTTTGAAGACCCCTGAACTAGCTGGTAATGGTGCATATTAATAAACATGGATAAATTCATCATACATTTGTCAGTGCAAAGGGAAAGTGATTCAGCAAAGGAACAGCCACAGAAGAAATTTTTAAAACTGGTATTTTTTTTCTTTTTTCCTACAGTTTGTAATATTTTATTAGATTATAGAATAAAATACAAAAATACAAAAGCAAATAGTAGGACACAGTGGGGAGGAAAAAGGGGAGGAAAGTGAGGGGGAGAAGGGAAAAAGAGCATACTTCCTCTGTTGTAGTAGAAGGAAGCATTAACATTGAACCTCAACTTTTTACTTTTCCATAATATTATAAACTAGCCATTTCTATAACAACAAATGAATCTAATCAGTAAAACCCAAAATTCCCGCCCCCCCTTTTTTTTTAGTCATCAAGTTTTGACAGCTTGCTAAGCATTGGTGGTACTCAAATATTGTCATGTCCTAAAAGTGGTACAATCTGTGAAAAGGTTGAAAAGCCCTGGTTTATACTACCGGTAGTAGCAATAGTAGTGTTTACGTAAATTTGTCATTCAAAATGAGAACCCAGGAAGATTCTATTCTATTTACCAAAGCCCATCAGACTTTTCCGGTTGATTCAGACACTAAATTCTATCAGAAGACCTGATTAAAGTTTAGAATGGAAGTTTTGGTACTGCCTGAATTCACAGGATTAAAAATTAAAAAAGGAAGATCTCTTTTAAAAAATTCCCAGCAGGGGTCACTATAAAGCAATAGTGGTTTGATTTCAAATAGACACCCAAATTCAAAGCTTGTGGTGGGAAAGAGAGGAAATAAATTTGAAGAGTGTTGAGAGAAAGTGTGCAGTTTAAGGGATTGCTACCAAGAATATTTTGAATTCTTGTTTTTTTCTTCCAAAGAGGCTTTGTTTGGAAAATGAGATCATCCGATGCTAAACCAAGAGCGCATGATGGGAATCTCCCTCTCCCAGCTGTCATAGCCCTGCCTGTCAGGACTAAGGATGGATGGTCTTCCGTGAATGAGGCAGCCATTCAATAGTCCTTTTCATCTTCATCTTTTGGCGGGCAGTCTCCACGCCTTATCATCCACTCCTGGCCCTGGCTACAGAACCATTCATTTCCTTGCTGCTTTTCGAAGGAGGTTTCTTATCACCATGGAGCTGACATCTCCCTTGCATTAATGAGTTTTCCCCTTGTCCAGATGCAGTGCTCATTTAAACCATGGTTGGCCGATGAAGAGGCTGAGAGTCTGGAAACAATATTTGGATCCGGGGACCTTAAATCCTAGACCTTAAATCCTTTGGGGGATTTCAACTTGGGCAAAACGTGCGTTGGGTCCAGGAGTGATGCCCTCTTTTGAAAATGTGTCCCATAGTTCCATTCTTGGCTGCTTGTCTAGATCGAGGGTCTCTAAACTTGATAACTTTAAGACTTGTGGATTTGAGCTCCCAGAATTCCCCAGCTGAAGTCCACAAGTCTTAAACTTGCCAAGTTTGTAGACCCTTGGTCTAGAACAGGGGTAGGCAACCTTGGCTCTTTTATGACTCGTGGGCTTCAACTCCCAGAATTCCTGAGCCAGCCATGCTGAGGGGAAAGGGAGAGGTTTCCAAGCTGAGCCATGCTGGCTCAGGGATTCTGGGAGTTGAAGCCCACGAGTCATAAAAGAGCCAAGGTTGCCTACCCCTGATGTAGGGTCTCCTGCTTGAGCAGGGAATTGGACCAGAAGATATCCAAGGTCCCTTCCATTTCTGTTATTCTATGTTCTGTGTTCTTAATAGCTTTGGTGCTAGATTTTTACGCATCTACTGGTCATCATCCATTGTCCCGTGTGATGGATAAATCTTTTATGAATAGAATCTGCTGATAGTTCCAGCTCTTGTACATGGAATTAGCCATTTTACTATGAGCCAGCAGTGTGCAGCAGCAACCAAAAAAAGCTAATACAATCCTGGGTTGTATAAACAGAGGCATAGAATCAAGATCACGTGAAGTACTAGTACTGCTTTACAAAGCCCTAGTAAGACCACACCTGGAATACTGCAGCCAATTTTGGCTGCAATATCACAAAAAAGCTGTTGAGAGTTTGGAAAAAATTCAGAGAAGAGCAACTATGATCAAAGGCCTGGAGACCAAAACATACGAAAAATGGCTGCGGGACTTGGGTTTGGCTAGTCTAAAGAAAAGAAATAGGGGAGACATGATAGCAATATTCCAGTATCTGAGGGGCTGCCACAAGGCAGAGGGGGCCAGGTTGTTCACCAAAGCACCAGAGGGAAGGACGAGAAACAATGGATGGAAACTGATCAAGGAGAGAAGCAACCTGGAATTAAGGAGAAATTTCCTGACAGTGAGGACAATCAACCAGTGGAACAGCTTACCCCCAGAAATTGTGGGCGCTCCATCACTGGAGATTTTTAAGAAGAGACTAGACAATCACCTGCTTGAGATGGTATAGGTTCTCCTGCTTGAGCAGGGGGCTGGACTAGAAGACCTCCAAGGTCCCTTTCAGCTCTACTCTACTCTACTCTACTCTACTCTACTCTACTCTACTCTACTCTACTCTACTCTACTCTACTCTGAGGCAGCAGTGAAGGTTAGGAGACTATGGAAAAATCACTGAAGCTTATTTTTAGTTGGGGCTCTTCAACCTTTTAAGTCCACATGTAGTTCATCAAGCGTCCGCAATTACTGAATTCTAATTTTTAATAAGACCAGATGAGAGATGTTTAAATATCGTGGAACTAATCATATGAATCTACAGTTAATGTTTTTCATGTATTTCAATTAACAGAATCAATTTCCTTTTCTTTTGTCCTGATCTCAACCCACTTTGATGATGGAAGTGTATCATCAAAGCTCTCAGCCTGGGGAAAGTTTTAGCCTCTGTGTCTTCTCCCCTTCTCAACAAGGGAATGTTCACAGTTGATTGTAAAACAGGAATGGCAACTGTTTCATTTCCTCCATTGTGATAACAAGAAAAAAAGTCCGGATGTTCTGAGCACGTGGTGCATAGTTCTCTCCGTACATTGCACATTAACCATCTTCTGCCAATGGGTTTTCTCTTGCAAAGGTAGTTTTCCATTGGGGGAAAAGTGTCCATCCCTGAGAGAGAAGAAGATCCTCCAGAATAGGCAACCTTACAACCACCATCTTGAAGAACACAACATCTTGGTTTCTCTGAGTTCAAAGTAGTTAAAAAAAATCAGGTCAACCCAACTGAGGCCGCATTCCATCCAGAGCTCCCATCGTTGGGTGCAAAAGCTGGTGGTGACTTTCTCATTTGATTGAGGAGCTTTGCAAACCATCCGTGGGGATGGGAGATCTACATGAGTAAAAATCTTGATGAATGAAGACCTCAGAAGCCGAGACAAAAATGGAGAAAGCCACAAACTCGTAAATCATCTTGATATTTACGTTAATGCTGAAAGGACATTTCTGCATCTCTGGGGTGGCTTTCCCCCTTTCTATTCTTCCTCCATTCTGCTGACTGCAGGACAGGTGACAGAGAATCCTTCCATTTTTGCTGCTGACACAAGAGGATGACTGCCAATGCGTTGGGAGTTTTGATGCTGAGAAAGCAAGCTTTGGTGGAGAGAAGGAACGCAGCTGTCAGGATCCATCCTTTATTTTGGTTTCTAAATTATGATTTTGAAGGGCTGCAGCCTTCAGCGAAAATCTTGGTTTGGATTGAAGGAAGCTCGAGAGAGTTCAGTTTTAAACAGGCATCTACTCAACTGCATGGAAAGCCTGACTAATCTTGACCAGACAGCTGTTTAAAAGGAGACTGTAGGAACATTTGTTCTTGGATTTCCCGAAAGTTTTTGCAAAGAGAGTTTTCCTTCCTTTCATTTTCAACTTAATTCAAATTCCTTCCTTCCTTTTCCTTTCCTTTTCATGTGCACGTGTATGTATATGTATGCATATATGCGTGTATATGCATGTGTAGATGTGTGTGTGTGTGTATATATATGTGTGTGTGTGTGTGTATACATACATAAATATATAATATATATGCATACATATGTGTGAGAAATTTCTTTTAGAATAAGAGCAGAGTTGTAAAAGAAAGCAGAAAACGCTTTTTCATATGATAAGAGCTGGGAAATTGATATAATCCCTTAAAAACTAAGAAAGCCTAGCTTTGAGTTGTACGCTCTTTTTTTTATTGCTGCCTCCCTTTGTAGTTATTATTGCCTCATTATACAGTCATTTGTACAATGTTTTGGCAGAGCCTCACTATTGCATAAATTAAAGTCACTGCACCTAATTTGTGCTTACAGGTCGCTGATGAAAATGCCAGGAACATTTTTATTTGAATGTCAAAGTTTGTCAACCATTAAACTGATTGATTTTTCATTATATAATTGAATAGGAGAGGCACTCTTCAGCTTGTAAGCAACATTACACGGAGAAATATCCTCGTCTCTGGAACAGGAGGAGAGAAAGGGGAATAAAAGAAAAATATCTTTCCTGCTTCTGCCTTAAAAAAAATGATCTTCCTAGCCCAGAGAAGCCACATGTTCCTAAGTCATTGTGTAGATGAATTGTTTTGTTAATATGCTTGTGACAGGTATACTGCCACGGTTCCATTTTCAGGCAAACAGAGGGAAAGACATAAAGTGAATTTTTGCAGCCTCTTTTAACAACTTTTTGATGGGCTTCGGAAATCAGAGGTTAACTGAGGGTGGCTGAAAACGGCAAGGGAAGCAATGCGCGTGTGTGTGCTTGGAATTGCACGTGCGTGCATTAAGAGCGGCGTGCGTGCAAATGGAGAGGCTGCTGCCTCCTCCGATTTCCTGTGAAATGCAGTGTAAAATTTAGATTATCGATACGTGATTATTTATTACATTGGCAGGCCGCCGTCTCATCCTGATTCCCTGAGGCTTGCGACAAAATAAAGGACGAAGAATATTCACGCTTATGAATTTATGGCCGTCAGGAGCTGCTTCAAAAAAAAAAGCACCCTCTCAGTTCCTCTTCGGAAATGCATCGATCCAGGAAATGCATAAATCATTTCATCTGCGAGTTATGCAGATGGACAGACAGTCCCTGACTTACATCCGTGATGGAGACTCTGTCATAAAGTTAAGCAGTCATTAAATGAACCTAGTTTGCTATGGGTGCAGTTTTGCTGTAAACCTGAAGGAGATGCCGGGTTTTGGCAAAACCATCATTAAAAACGAGTCACGTGGCTGTGGGATGCTGCAAATCGCCTGTGTGTCCCAGTTGCACAATGCCCCAAGTTGGGTCACGTGACTGCGAGGGGAAAGGCCTGACCATTGGAATTTTGAATCCTGGTTATCAACAGGTAGTTGCCGTTGAACAGTTGCTAGGTGACTGGTCGTAAGCCAAGGACTATTTGTCTGAAGTTATTTGACTATTGTATTGATTTATATTCATCCACTGAGGTTCCATACCTTTACTTTCCAAGCAAGGAGATGTCTACATTTCTGAATAGGCTTCTGGAATTGAAGACCGTCAATTGAGGGAAGGTGAGACCAAGACCCCTTTCCACCAATCCCTTTCTTTAATACCTCCTCTCTTTCTGTCCTTCTCGCTTCAGTGTCTCCCATCTCTTTTTTTTCTCACCCCCTTTGTATTTCTCCTCACTGTTGGCTTCTCTTTTCTTCCTATCCCTTTCTCTACAGCCCATCTCAGGGGGATGCTAAGCTAAATGCAGATCGCATTGCAAAAGACGAATGGTTTACTTGCGGGCCTGGGAAACTAGGGAAAGGTTGCTTTGGGACAATCAGAGCAAATGAAAGTTGCATCTCAAAAGATGCTTTTTCAAAAGGCAACTGGACTGTTTGTTTCCCCTTGAGTTAACAAGACGTTGTTTCGCGTCTCATCCAAGACGCTTCATTGGTTCTGGCAGGATGGTGAGGGCAATGCAAGGATTAGTTCTGACAAAATGGGGGATGGCAGGGCGTTGGAAGGATCATATTTCTTTGCAGTCATCTGGACGTTAGTACTCTCCCTGAGATCTCTTGAAGCCACTTCGGGGTTTAATCTGTGCCCTCAGGGTCACCTGTATCAAAATGCCAATGGGGTTGAAATCTTCTGAGAACTGCTGAAAGAACTGTGCTGTAGACCGGGGATAGGTGGTGTCTTATCCCTCCCCCTCTGTTAAGAGAGGGCTGCTCAATGTTAACACAAATAGCCTCTTTTACCCTTCTTTCAAACCAATGGTCCTCTCCAGCCAGAATGTGGAATTCGAAAGAGTGACCTCTTTCTTTCAAATGCAGATGGACTGCTGAATCTTGTCCTGATGGGTTTGCTCTTCTATGTTGTGCCCTGCGTTTGTGAAGTGGTTGTTTTGTTTCACCAACTTACAAGAAGGTTTCATCTCTCTTGTCTTCTTCTGCCTCAGCCCCAAAGATGGTGGTACCCACTGGTGGTGTCGCCACCTCCCCTCAGCCAAGGTGCGTGCAGGCCCTCCTCAAGACGTTTGCTCATAAATACAGCTTTTATTTTAGAAATATTGCTTAAGAGGATTCACTGTCTACTGGATCACTTCAGCAGCAGGGGAATAAAAAAGGTGTGAATATTGAATGAACTTCAACGGGCTTGAAGGATAACACCGCCACTCGTTAAAAAATTCAATTAACCTTATCTTTCTTAAACATGATTAATTATCCTACCGATAAACGACTCCTTTGGAGAGAAAAAAAAGTATCATCTTTTGAGCCATACCTGTCTAACATAATTTGCTTGTCCTCCTTTCTTTTGCCATACCAAGTTGTCCCTTTTTAAGCGTATTTGTATGTATGCAATTCAGAAAGGGGGGGGGGGAATCCACAGCGGTTTCTAGAATGTTCTTTTTTGGAACAGTTCAAAAATTGGCCAACGGCCAATTCAATACACAGGTGTTTGAATGTTTAAAAATGCGATCAGCTCACCCTTTCCAAGAAAGCTATGCTTTATTATGCAATTTTACTGAGTTTAAGACAGTGAGTTTTAAAGCCACTTCAGATATTATTCTGTACAGCAAGCCAAACGGAACCGTGTAATATTTGAAAGGTGTTCCTTTCAGGAAGAAGAATTTGTGCCGTAACTGAAGACATATGTTCCGAACGAGAGAGGATTGGAGAGATGGGAATGCATGGAAATCAGTTTGCCCTTCTTTTGAAAACAAGCCAAATGACATATGGAGCTACTGTTGACTTTGGCCAACTGGCCTAATCCGTTGAAAGCCTTATTTACAAAGATATTAACATGGATTTTGAGGAGAAATGAGTTGAGCATGTAATACTTTTTAACCCATGACTGGAAGGCCCTTCATATTCCCAGTTCAATTCAGTCTGTTAACCAACTCCGCAAAGGTCCCACCCAAAATTCCTGGAGTTACACGTGACGCATGACAAGTGTTGGAACTTTGCTCAGGGTCTGGAGCCACGAGGCTTCGGTTCTGGCCTTGTCGCTGCCTCATTCCTCAGGCGGTTCTTCTTTAAGGCTCTTCTCTGGCACCTTCTCCGCCTGGCCTTCGGATGGGTTGCTGAATCCAGGATCTTCTGGCTGGGTCCCATCTCCATCGTAGATGATGTCTTCTGGATTCGGAGGTGGGGGGCAGAATTCTTCACTGGGGAACATTTCTTGAAAGATGACTTCAGCCTGTCGGAAAACCAATATATTGTTTTGGAAGTCTTTTGGGCAATCTTTCATTTTATCAGGGTCCCTTCCTGTGTAATATGGTTATTTTATCAAATCACAAATAGGTTGTTAAACTTATTTATCAAACAGATGGTGACCAATGCAATTTAGCAGCTAGATGCTTTGACCCCGTTCTTTCTCTTTCCCTTCCTTCCTTCCTTGCTTCCTTCCTTCCTTCCCTCCCTTCCTTTTCCCTCCTAGCCTGCCAAGCTCCCAGGATAGTTTTTAACTGAACACACTGTCAGCAGAAGACTTTGAAGTGAGTTACTTATAGACCCTGCGCTATAAGTAGCTCACCTCTGTGTTAAAAAGACAGGGAACAATGTAAAGAAGTATGAACACAGTGCCACGGGCTTTAAATGCGATTGATATCAAAAGAAAGAGAGTCCAAGGGAAATGTTTATCTTTTCCCATACCATAACATGGGTAGTTTTTAATCTAGAAATTGGCTCAGAACATATAAATATGCTTGACACTTCGTTAATAAGTGGCTCTGTCTGAGCAAACAAGTAAAGTTTTCAAGTTCTGAAACCAAGAAGAATCTAGTCGCCATTCATTCTTAAATGACGTAGGCAAGAAGGGAAAATACACGCAAGACATTTTAAATTAGTATTCAGTTCCCCCCCACAAAAAAAAATACCTGATGTATATTTGGCCTGAGAGAAGTTGCTTGCTTTACTCATCTATATTTCTACATTATCCAGAAAAGTGAATGATTTACCTGTTTGACGGCACAATC
>JALGBA010003515.1:0-19099 GCA_023970755.1 Azemiops feae
ATATATATATATATATATATATATATATATATATATATTTGGTAATATATATATATATATATATAAAAGCTTCCAGTCTATGGAAAGTTGTTGTAAAATATGTAGAGAATGGAGGATATTGCTTTTATAATGATCCTGAGAAAGATTTTAAGCATGCAACTGAACTGAATGAGTTATAATATAACAACCTTTTTGTTCTCTGCTGTCTGCTTTGACTGTACTTGGAGAACCGTAGGATGCTTTGCTGCGACACTTCATGCTGGATGACAATGTTTATGAAATAAATGAAAAAAACAACCGCCACCAAATATTGGTGTCTTTCTTCCACACACTTTATATACTTGTCAGATTCATCTGAAGCTGTGATAGCATTCCATGCAAAACATATGCAAGCATTCAGAAAATTTGAAAGGAGGGGAATACTTGTGCTCGGAATTGTATATATAAGAGGAAAGAAATCCCATTGGTCTTACATAGTGTAGCCAATGGATGGAGGAAGAGGTAGTACATCAGGCAAGCTGTAGGATGTCCTCTTCAGCAAGATGAGAACAAGTATAATTATTAGGCTCCTGAGTTAGATACCATATGTCAATTTGACTGCTCATATAAAGATATATGTCAATTTTTTTAAAAATCCACAATCAGAAGCATATGTAGTACTTGACTATTCAGGTTTTCAAACATACACCAAATGAGAAGTTGCAAAGGAATGAGTGACTATGTGCAGGGCCTTACAGATCCATCTTTCCAACTAGATAGGTTCTGCTAATGCTCTCCTAGTCCCTACTGCCACCTAATTCTAAAGCCACAGGTCCATAAAGATTGTGCAAGGCAGCCTCATCAAGAACTAAAAAGGAAACATCTCCATAATTCTGTGATTCTAAAACTCACAGCTTTGCTGTAGGTGAGTCTACCCATCCAGACCCCACAGTCTCCAGACTCTGAGAAACATCATCACTTGGGTGATGTAGCAAAACAATACATTGCATCTCTCACTCTCTTTTTGATATTTGTGTTCTCCCTTTGTGTTGAGTTTGTGTGTGTGTTTTATGTGTGCATTGGGAAATCCATGGTGTTCTTAATTTGCTGTGGTAAGAGACTTAAAATGGATTTGGCAGCTTTCTGAATAATTGTCCATTGCCTTTTTTATAGGGATGCATTGGAAAATTTATTCCCCCCCCCCCTGGATTTTATTTTCTCCATAGCCCCTGGCTAGATTGTGTTCCATTTCTGAAGTCAATCTACTTTTTTTTGCTGGCTTTTCCCACTATGACAGATTTGATCCTGTTTGTTTCTGGATTTGGTGAATTATTCTGCTGATGGGCAAGCAGAATTCTGGGTCCCCTTATGAAAATTAATTCTAAAATTCTATTCGATTAGAAGGATTTAAAGAACAATACAAGTTGGTCTAAAGCTGAAACATATTCTCTTGCAAATGATGCTCACCTTTTTGCTCTTTCCATTTTTAGGAAAGAAATTAGGTCCTTCTTCTGGACTTTTTCAAAGCTCAAGGTTTTTCTTAATTTTCTTAATTCTTTTAGCTGCTTTAATCGTATTGTATTTTGTATTTAGTGACTTTGAGAGAACAAAGGCATGATATAAATGATTAAAACAGCAACAATTGTAGGTATGACTGGGTGGAATAATATAACTTCCTATCAGTTTGCAAAGCTCCTTAAAATCAAGATGATGATGATATGATGATGATGATGTGGAACTGTATTTGGTGTGTCTGACATTCACCCTGCATTAACCTTAAAGAGCAGTGATCTTGATTTTCCCAACTGTTTGTTTCAGGCAGCACCATTGCACTGAGCTTCTATCTCTAGCCCTGGGAAGGACCATCTGGCAGATGTTAAGTCCCCTTGCTCAAGAGCTTATTAGAAATTATTTTATTTTTATATTTAAGTCTATGAGGACTAGGCAGCAACCACGATAAAGTCTACATTAAAACTATTGCATACCTATATTTCAATATTTCTTCTTCATAACTTTTGCATTCTTATCAAAAGGTGGTATAAGGGGATTTGTGTTTGATACACTAGGATTAAGTTGTTAATCACTTGGCTTTATTTTCTACCTTTTTCAGTTGGACTCAGTTGTAAATAGCAATTAGGTAAATACATCTAAGGAAAAAACAGGTGGTAGTAGTTTTAATAATAATAATAATAATAATAATAATAATAATAATAATAATAATAATAATAATAATAATAATAATAATAATAATAATAATAATAATAATAATAATAATAATAATAATAATAATAATATAATATGAAGTGGAAGGGACCTTGGAGTCATCAAGTCCAAACCCCTGCTCAGGCAGGTAACCCTATACCATTTCGGACAAATGGCTGTCAGTCGCTTACTTAAAAGTTCAGTGTTGGAGCATTCACCGCTTCTGGAGGCAGGGTTGGTTCCATGGTTATTGTTCTAACGTCAGGAAGTTTCTCTTTCAGTTTAGGGATGCTCATCTCCTTGAGTAGTTTCATCCATTGCTTCTTGGTCCTGCCTCAGGCGCTTTGTGAAAAATAGCTTGACTCCCTCTTCTTGTGGCCAGGCCCTGAGATATTGGAACACTGCTATCATGTCCCCCCTCACCCTTCTCTTCATTAAACTAGACATACCCAATTCCATCAACCTTTCCTTATATGTTTTAACCTCTAGTCCCCTAATCATCTTTGTTGCTAATCATTCAGTCATGTCCAACTCTTGGCTACTTTATAGCAGGGGTCTTCAAACGTGGCCCTTTTATAACTTGTGGACATCAACTCTCAGAATTCCTCATCCAGGCATGCTGGCTGAGGAATTCTGGGAGTTGAAGTCCACAAATCATAAAAGGGCCAAGTTTGAAGACCCCTGCTTTATAGGCAAGTGATGTCCATGCTACCTTTTTTCTTTCTCAGCTTCTTTCAGTTGCTGCATGTTCATCTTTGTATCAAGCCAGCGAATTCTTTGCTTGCCTCTTCTTCATACACTAACCATTCCTAGCATCATTGACTTCTCCAATGAATTTGCATTCATACATGGCCAAAGTAAATCGGACATAGTCTTGTGATTTTGGCTTCTAGTGATGTTTCTGGTTTTATATGATTCTCTGTTGCTCTGGGTGTCCATGGCATGCACAATAATTTACGCCAACATCACAATTCAAAGATGTCATTCCCCCCTCCCCCATCAGCCATTCTTAGTGTCCAACTTTCACATCATTATAGGGAAGACTATTTCCCTAACTAGCCTGCTTTTTGTATTTATATCAATATCTCTGCTTTTTCAGATTGTATACATGTTAACCATTGCAGTGCAGTCTAAGGTTATCTTGCATTTGATTTCAAGTGTAGAATTAGAATTGCTATTGTGAAGAAAAGCAAAACAGGAGCAAACCACTATTTAAAAGTGTGCAGTAGGATCGAAGCCATGGCTGACCAGTGGAACAGGGAGACGACCTAGGCAATTGAAGCTATTACTCCTAAATGTTCTCTCCCACCTAGCAGAGCTCAGTTAGCCACTTGCCCTATCAGGAACCTCAGGGCATTGCAGTAGGTATTTACGTTAGTGAGACTTTTAGGCAACAAGGCAACAGATGTACACATTTTTGCTTGATGGGATTCAAGGTTCAACTTCTTTATTTAAAATAACTGATTTCTCAGAGTTAAAGGCTTTGGAAGAGGAAGAATGCATACAGAGAAATCCCCTAGTAAAAATCAGATAAAATCTGCTTATTGCTGTACTGAAGTTCAACTGCGGTATGGTGCTGGCATTGACAGCTGTGATGCCTCATTAGCCAGAGGCTATGAATCCTATCACATGCTCTAATTTTGGCAAAAAAATTGAACCTCTGAGGAATACCAAGAAAGTACTAAGATACCTTGGAGAGAACAAAATGAGGCAACGTGTTGAGGACTTATGTGCAAGAGCAACTTTTACTAATAAACTGTTGAACACCAAGCTAAAAAATGGCTTTGTGTTAGAATCAACTTTGAAAAAAAGGACCATCCACCCTGACAAGTTATTATTCTCTCTATACGTCCTGAAAGGGGGTGTCTTTCCTAGACCCATTTCTTGGTTCTTTTAAAAGATGGAAACTTAGGAACATTGACAGGTTTATATCAAGAAAGGTCACAGGTTCATCCTTTAGATGATAGACATGGAATATATCTTAATTTTTAAATTTTTATTGTTTCATTTTATACTTCTTCAGGAGCTCCGGGTGGTTTAAATCATTGTTTCTCAACCTTAGCAACTTTAAGATATGTAGACTTCAACTCCCTGAATTCCCCAAACAGCATGGGAGAGTTCATAGAGTTCAAGTCTACATATCTTAAAATTCCCAAGCTTGAGATACATTGGTTTAAATTAGAGTTTCCGTATTATCTCCAATTAGTAACTCTATGAAAGGGAAGGTGACTGGTCTAAAGACACCCAGATGCTTCCATGGCTGCAGGTAACTTTAGGTGAACCCAAGAGGTGAATATGCCCCCCCAAAGACCAGACACTTATTCAAATCTATCTATCCCCTAAAGTCCCCCCTTCTTGTCTTTCTCTCTTGCTTTCCATTCTAATCTATCCTTCCTCTCCGTCTTCCTCCAGATTTTCTCTTTTAATTAATCAAAGCGTTTCTTCTTGTCTCAGTATTTCAGATATGATATTGGTCAAGTTTCCAGGCTAAGCTCCTTTTCTGGCTTCCTACCTTCTTCTTTAACCACAGGTTTAGGCTGGGCACCTACCTCTATTACAGTAATCATCTCTTGTACCTTTTATATCTCTTGTTCTTTGATGTAAGCTCCAGTGAAGGTCTGGTTCTGGAAGCCAAGAGGCTGGCTATTGACTGCAAAGTGTGAAGCCTATAAGAGCCAAATTATCTTCATTTTTATGAGGGAATGTAGTGAGGAAGTGGATTATCAGGATGGAGGGGTGCATTCCAGATTAGTAAGATGCAGCTCAGCCCAGATAACATGTGTAAGAGGAAGAGGATGAAGTTAGCCTCTCATAATAGTTCACAAAGTATATTGTAGAGCAGACATGTCAAACTCGCGACGTCACGTGACCATGGGGTGGGCGGGGCTTCCGGATGATGCGGATGACGCATCCAGCCCACAGGCCGGCAGTTTGACACCCCTGTTGTAGAGTCTTCAGTCCAACAAGACTCACAGGCCCAAAACCAAGAATAATATGTAGTAATTCTTCCATGCTAAGTTCATCATCATCATCATCAGCAGCAGCAGCAGCATAAATACTTAATAATTAATACTTAATAATAATAATAATAATAATAATGTTGGAAAGGACCTTGGAGGTCATCTAGTCCAACCCCCACATCTATATACAAAACCTGCAAGATACCTGACTTAGTTACAGCATTTATAAGAAAGATCTTGGGATGATATTGGAAAGCAAATGAATCTGCAGTATGTTGTGGTTGTAAAAAAGTCAGCTGTCATTGCATATGTCTGGGTTAGATGTTACACACCATGTTAGAAGTTGTACATCCTCTGTACACAGTGCGCTAAGCATAATCCAAAGATATCTATAAGATATCTATAAGGTTGCATTTGGTCAAAGAAATAATTTCCTAACTACATCCAGAAGGATATGTGAGGAAAAAAATGAAGTTGCTTTTGAGTCATGTTCATGCTGTAACTTCATGGACACACCTTAATCTCTTCTTGGTAATAGCATACAAGTAGCTTGCCACTACACTCTTCTGATAACCAGTGGCCAGATTCAGCCAGTTCGCACCACTTCGGCAGAACCGGTAGCTAATTTTTTGTTGCCTAGGCCCAGAATGGACTTCCGGAAGCGGCATCCACACAGAGAACCGGTTGTTCGCATATTTGAATCCCACCACTGGGTGTAACCCACTGCAGGGCATCTTTCATTGAAGTAATAACCATCTCTGATACTGCTTAGCTTCCGAATCCATACAAATTTAAGGAGATATTGCTGCTTGCTTATAGATATTGAGCTGGCCCTGAATACAGGGTTCAATTGTGGTCGTAAGTCGAGAACTACCTGTAATATCCTTTCATTACCAACTAAAGATTTCTTGGCTTCTGATAGAGAGGGGGGAAGTTCGGGAGGGGCCACAACCTAAATCTGATTGTACCTATTGTGTCCTGAGTTGAACTCTATAGAAGACTGGAATGTATCTCTAACTTTCTCCTTGGACCAAATGCATGTGCTGAAGCAACAATATATCAAATGCAAGGCAATTTGCTTGTTTCTTTCATTTGTTCCTCCTAATTAAAAATCTATTTACCACACACAATTAATGCAAAATGCATTAAGTGGAGGATAGGAGAGAGAAAGAGAATGGCAGTGGAGGAAAGCAGGAGGCACTTTAGGAGCAGGCATCTAAGCAGGAGATTACTTGGGTTTGCCTGGGGCTGCGTTTGCTGTCAAGAAAACCCCTGGAGCTTCTGCAGTTTGCAAGCTTTACAGCCAATCAGAATCAATAAAAGTGACAAGTCCAAGCAAGGGGAGGTGAATTAAAGCTTGTTGTTGCTCTGACCGGCAGAGAATAAACCAAGCTTTTGCCCAGTGCAGAATTAAAGAGTCATTGCAAATAAATTAGATTAAAACAATACAAGTACAGCCAAGTGTGTGCAATCACACACACACACACACACACCTCTTCAGAAATATTTAATGCTTCTACAAGAAGCTCTGATCAAAGGGAAGGAAGAGATTTGTATAGACTTGATGTCGCCTTCTTTATGGTCTACACAATTCCCTGCCTCCCCTATTTGTATTAAAAAAAACCTGCACCTTTTGAATTTCTGTGCTGGGAAAAACTCACTCCATTAATATGTTTGTTTCTTCTTCAAGTTTCATCTCTTGCCAAAAAAGATGGATAAGTCAGTCTGTAAATGATAGAATGCACTTATAAATGTAGACTAATACACAGCAGGTGATAATAACAAAAACCAGATGGCGGTGAAGGTCAGAAAATGTGGTTTTCTCATCAAGCTTTCTTCTCTTGGACAAGTTAATGAAAGTGATTGGCAGTAGATTCCAGACTGTATAATTTGTCATGTGGAACTCACTGGCACAAGATGTAGCAATGATTTGAAAACACGCATATACAAGAAATAACAATGTAGGGAAAGTTGCACAAGGATAATTTAAAACACAGTTAGTACAAGACAGAGACAATGTAGAGAAGAGAGAGAAATTGGAGAAACAAAAAGAGGAAAACATTAGAAGAGCCTAGATATCATCTCACCCAGTGGTGGGATTCAAATATGTGAACAACAGGTTCTCTGTGTGGATGCCACTTCCGGAAGTCCATTCTGGGCCTGGGTCTCCGAGGCCCAGAATGGACTTCTGGAAATGGCATCCACGAACTTCCAGCAGGCCATTCTGGGCCTGGAAGGTTTTGTCCAGGCCTCCAAGGCCCAGAATGTATTTCCGGAAGCAGTGTCCGGACTTCCGGAAATGGCATCCACCCATCCATTCTGGGTCTGGGAGGCCTGCTCTGAAGCCCAGAATGGACTTCCGGAAGCAGCATCTGGATTTCTGGAAGTGACGTCCACGCACTTCCGACGGGCCATTCTGGACCTTGCGAAAAAGGGCTAGGGCTTCAGTGGGCACCATCCAGTATTAGGATTCAGCCGGTTTGCCGAAGTCAACAAAAAATTAGCTACCAGTTCTACCAAATCGGTACGAACTGGCTGAATCCCACCACTGATCTCACCTATTCTTTGAGAAGTTGTCCAGATTCTCCAATCAAGGAATTTAGATTATTGAAGTTGAGTAATTTAGTATGATGGAAACATGAAGCAAACCTAATGCCAGTTAAATCAATTAGAGCTCAAGGATTTTAAAAAATAAAACAAAAATAGATCTACCAATATTTCACAAGATACTATGAATATTATTGTTTAAACCATTCCAAAAGACTTAGAAATAAGGGGCTTGTGTAATGTCTGACCATTGATTTTTGATGCACAAATGAGGCATTAGTTTGAAAATAGAAACTTAAGACTGTGGTGGCCAACCACTTGAGTGACTAAAGGACAGAACAGGGATTTAAAGAGGGTTAGATTACATTCTGCAGGATTTTATATCCTGGGATTTTCTGAGAAACTCCTATCTAAGCACTAAGCAGGTTTGATCCTGTCTACCTTTTGTGGTGGATTGTTTGCCTGCTTCTTTCTACCAAACAGTAGGAAAATTTGCAACCAATTATCAACAATTTCAGTTGAGCAGAATTTCTGGAGAGGTTTAATGGTTCATTCCACTACTACTCACTTTTCTCACTAAATGTTCACAAGAGCAGAAAATAAAATCCAGGAATATAATATGTGTTGTCATGGGAATTCTATGTAAAACTGAATGGATGCTCTTAGAGCATAACTCTCCTTTCTATGAAACTTTGAATGATGAAGATGATAATTTGAAATGTTGTTGAATGAAAACCTACCTTCTTAGTACTAGAAATACTTCAGAGATGTGAGTTACTTTCTCCCAAAGGTGATGGGTTGATTACTGTAGTCTCTTCTTGATCTGGAAGTGATGAAAAAGATATTGAAATTATCTAGAAGTTTCATAGTTTGGTAGATCAGCAAGAATCACTTTTTTCCATAGATTTTTTTTATCTAAATATATTACTTTTATGTACTGCTAATTGTGTGGTTTTTATGAGTGGGTAGCAAAGCACTTGAAAAATAAACAAACACATAAACAAGATTTAATTAGGCCGGATGCTCCCCTGTCTATAATTTAGCCCCAAAATTTGTTCTTGGCTTAAATGTCATTTTAAAAAAAGATTCAGGATCACAGATTTTCTCAGATGTTTCTTGTGGGATTCTCTGTGACAATAAACTATATCAGCATAAATATGACAACTGTAGTAAGCCCAGTTATTATGTCATCTCAGAGTGTACCTCTAACCAATGCTACTAATTCATTTTAGTGACCATTTGAAGTTATGACGGACCGCTAAAAGGCTACTCACACCCTTGTTTTAAAGTTCCAATGTCATTCCCCCATGATCATGTGACCATATTTTGGGCATTTGCAACTAGTTCATATATACAGCTATTTGCGGTACCATGTGTTCATATGACTGTAGTTTACAATGATTTTGCTGGAAACCAGTATTTACTTCAATTTTCTGGGAAAAACTGGCCCATAGCAAACTTTATTTAATGATTGCAGCATTTACTTGATGATCATCACAAAAAAAAGGTCATAAAACTGGATCCTATCACAGGGTGGAAGGATGCAATGGATCAGCTGTTAAAGACGCTGAGCTTGTTAGTTGGAAAGTTGACAGCCCGGGTTCAAGACTGAAGTACCATGCAATGGGGTGAGCTCCCATTCCTTGCCCCAGCTTCTGCCCATTTAACAATTTGAAAGCATTCAAATGCTTCCTACCTTTAGTGGGAAGGTAACAGCATTCCATGCACCTCTGTATATAGTCATGCTGGCTACATGACCAAGGCAAATGTCATCAGACAATGCTGGCTCCCTTGGCTAAGAAACAGAGATGAGCATAACCCCCTAGAATTGAATGCAACTGGACAGGAGAAAGCTTTACCTTTACCTTTATCACAGGATGACATGCTTTACAATTGTCATGATTTATGACCATAATTGCAAGCCTTAATTACAATAATAACTATAATAACTGTAATACAATTCCTATTTGAAATTGTTGACTTCAACAGCCCAGCTGATGTGCAATCAACTCCTTTCATAGTCATAGAACTATAGAGCAAGAAGACACCATTTAAGCCATCAAATTTAACCCTATCAGAAAAGAAAGACCAGGTCCACATGTGAAGGTTCAATTAAATTGATTTATTGCTAAAAGTTATGCACCGGAATCTTCTTATCTAACCTGCTTGAAGTAAGATAAGTTCCAATAGCACTCAAGGGAAATTGGACTTTGTTTGTGGTTCTGTAGTGATTCCAGGCTGATTCCACTTTTCACTCTGCTCCCAGGTTCTGCCATCCCTTCTCTTACACACACACCCCACAACTCCCTTATTTAAGGATTTGTAATCAATAACTTTATCCTTATTGTAGCTTTCCAACTCTTGTGGCAGGTTAGCAGTTAATCTGAAAGTGAACCCCCATCTCAAACTGTTCATAAAATCGTAAATCACTCTATTAGCAAAACAGCATTGGCTTTCTTAAATTATACATTTATAGTGCTACATTCACCCACTTTTTTTCTTTATTTCTAGCCACTGAATGTCTTATCTCAATGTTTCTCAACCTTGGCAGCTTTAAGATATTTGGATTCAAAAAGCACTGACATGGAAGGCCATGTGGCAAAGGAAGAAAGCCAGAGTAAGGCTGAAGAAAATTAGGGTTTTGATTTATTAGAGGGGATTTCATATTACTAATCAGAGGGTTGAATATGATGGAAAATATAATTTTTTTAGAAAATAAAATATTATAATTGAATAGGTAAGATGTACAACAAGACTAATAGACTTTGGTATCAAAAGGGAAAAAGGGAGAAGTTGAGATAGGGGGAATTTTGGTCATTTAATTTAAAATATTTGGAAATCAGCTGAAAATAAGGATTTTATTTGTTTAATATTCAAAAATTAGACTCAAATGAAAAAAAAGAAGATTATGTTTGATTTATTGGTTAACCCAGACAATATATATAATGGTTTTGATTTATTGAAGGGAATACTTTATTATTAATTAGATGATTTCATATGGTGGAAAATAGATAACTTTTAGAAAATAGAACAAGACTATACTCAAATGGATAAGATGTGTATTTTGAATATTAGATTTTGTTATGAATTGAGATAAGGGAAACTTTGGTTACCTAAAGCGTGGAAATTATAAATATCAAATGTTAATTTGAATATTGATGGGAAATTAAAGATTGGGAAAAAACTAATAACAGGATATTGATTATCTATATAAGAATTGAATGTAAACGCAATTAAGATATTTATAAGCTAAAATTTATTGATAAATGTAATAATGATGTTTTTACTTAGTTGATATAATAACTGTATTAGCCTAATATGAGATAGTAGATATTAAGGGAAAAAGAGAAGAAATATTTGATGTTGTAACTTGAGATTTGTACTAAAGATTTATGTATGTTATTGAACTATTGATTAACCCAGCCACCATGTTGCTTTCTAAATACTTAAATGTAAAATTAGAAAACTAATAAAATATTATTTAAAAAAAGATATGTGGATTCAAGTTTACATGAACTTCAGCCAGCATGTTGGCTGGGGAATTCTGGGAATTGAAGTCCACATATCTTAAGGTTGCCAAGATTGAAACATACTGCCTTATCTGATTGTAATGCATCCAGATAAATGAATTGCATGGTGAACATATGCGCTTTTATACGATTAAAAAACATTTCTATTGATGCATTTCACATTTGTTTTGGTTGAATGACTAAAAAACATCTCTCATATTTGGTAACAATAAAGTAATTGCCAGAGGTCTTCAGATATTTTTTCTGCTAATGAAGAATTATTTAAATTATCGGGATTTCATCATATATGAATTTGCCAGACATTTTAAGTGGTGCAGAGAAAATGAGTAAAGAATAATGTAGAATGCAACATCCTCCCCAAAGCAGAAATGTTTAAGAGAGAATGGAAGTACATATTACTCTGGTGAAAAGGGGGATCATTCTAATCCTTCTCATTTTCTGATATCAATTATCATTTTTTTAATTATTCACTAGACAAGCCCTGATCCTTTAGGTCATCATTTAAGAGATATGTCCTTAGAAACTGAAAGATTTAAGGGTGGGCAAAAAGAGAAAATGACTTCTCGGTTCCTATTGGCTTCCCCATTGAATTTCTTTGTGGAAAGATGGCAGGGAGTATAGAAAATTCCTTCCTTCCTTCCTTCCTTCCTTCCTTCCTTCCTTCCTTCCTTCCTTCCTTCCTTCCTTCCTTCCTTCCTTCCTTCCTTCCTTCCTTCCTTCCTCCCTCCCTCCCTCCCTCCCTCCCTCCAGATAAATGACTGTTGGTGGATGAAGGAAGTAGGGAGAAGTTGTGTGAATGGCCAGTGGAGTGCAAGCGCAGAAGGACAGAGGGAGGGTCTGTGGGTGGAGAAGACAGGGAGAGTGAGCAATCACAATTGACCTTAGAGTTCCTGCTGTCTTCCCCACTGACTTCTGGGAAGCTGTGTAAGGGAGTATTGAAAATGAGAATCATGTGACCACATCTGACGGTTGCAATGCATTGGTAGTTCTGAAGTGGCCACAACTTTTCCAAATTTCATTCCCACAGGAGTTATGGGTCCTGCAATAATGTAAGGTAGCCCATCTGAGTTCCTTTGATTCAATAATTGTTGCCATATGCCTTCCAATTTCACCCAATTGAAGATTACAAAAAAAACAGACATCAGAATTTTTAGTAGTTTATAAATAAGCAGGGAAATCGGATGGATGGGGAAAATCAACAAAGCCAAGATGGTGGCTGCATGATAATGTTCCATCTTGATACAAGTATATACCTAAAAAGAGGGTGGGTCACACAACTGTGGCCACCATTTTAGAAATGGGTAGGGCTTGATTTGCACCTTGGGTGCCATCTTAGATCTCTTTTTGATCCACTCTGCAGACACTCCTGCTCACAAAACATCTAAATTAGAACAGGTGTGGTAGCTATCGGCTGAAATGTATTAAATGTGGCTCCCAGGATTTGCGGGGAGCCAACACATCCAGACAATGTGTTCTGTTCTCACAAGTCAGACATCAAGACAAGGCAGGTTCACAACAAAGGATCTTTTATTGATTACATGCACAGAACAGAAGCAAGAACAGAAGCAAACACACAATGGCAACAAGCCCTTTTATACTCCCCTTGCAAGAGGATGCACAGCCAATCATTGCAGGCTATTCTCCCGCCTCGCGCATGCGCGCAAGGCTGGAGACAGCCTGACTGGGTCCTGGGCAGACACGTGGTCTGTCCGGGTCTCTGCAACCTTTCTGCAGCCTTCCTGAGCCTTGCTGAATGACTCAGCAAGGCCCAGGACATAACACAATGAGAATTCAGGTAAAGCGTTGGAAGGAAAAAAAAACCCCTCTCCATTCTCTGTGACTGTCTCAGTTGTGTGAACAAGGAGGGAAAGTGAGAGGCTTATAATAGATTAGGAAGTGGGATCTGTGGCAGCTTACTTTTGGGTCTGGGAAATATTTGGAGACTGGAGAGCCATGATGTTTAGGAAAGGATGGTTCATATTTAGGACTGGCTTGGTAAATGATTATCTCTGCATTTATTTCTGGAGCCGCAGGATGTAAGCGTAGGGCATATCTTCTGCCTCTAGTTAAAAGATAGCCATAACTTTGATCTTGTCTCCTGAGCAACAGAAGAATAGGTATTCCCAAGCCCATCATGAAGAGCTATAGTCTAGTCCTAAGGCGATATCCTTCCTAAATCCAGAAAGATGTCAAAGAATTCTTTCCTATCAAAATTTTCGCTTAGAAACAAATATTTTTCTTCTTCTTTAGGAAAAAAAATTAGACGCACTGGGATGTTTGCACTGTTTTAAAGGTCACTTTAAAAAATGTAAATACAGACAAAAAACACCAACTCATCCATTTCCTAATCCAGGCTAACAGGTTTGAGTGAATTCAGTGACTACTACTGCCTCCTCCAACATATTTTGTATGTTCTCTTTATCTCAGGAAATTTTATGAATTGCATATTTTCAGTAAGGCAAAACGTTGGTGGACTCCATTGTTCTACAAAAACCTGACTAATCAGGTTTGAACTACTGACCCTCCTAGACAGATCACATATCCAGGATGTGCAGTTGATACCATTTCACCACTGAGAGATATTCCCAAGGAAATTATGCAGCATTTAAATCTTTCACAGTCCTTTTCAAATGGGTTCTGAATGAAGAGATTGTCAGGACCGCTGATCTTAATCTGGGAATCCACTTTAAAGAGACTCAGGAGAATAAACTTGAAGCTAGGGGATAACAAAACAGCATTTGAGTTCCTTAACAAATGAGAGACCGATAAAGGAGAATCCAAAGATAATAATAATAATAAAAAGCGGAAATAGATCCTTTGCCTCAAAGAGAATGAATGTAGAGAATATGAAACGAGATTAATGTCATCTCTTTATCAACCTGAAGCATCATATATCTGGGGACTGAAACTTTCTCTTGAAATTTGGGAAGAATTTCAGAATCAAGAGCTAGCTAAAATAAATATGCAGATTTACTCAGAGAGTACAGATCCTCAAATCTTTAACAACCCTTTGCTCTCCCACAAACATCAGGTAAGCATGAGAAAACAAACAGGGCTAAAAATAAAATAAAATAAGGGTCTTGACTTCTATGTTTTCATAATCTTATATTAATGTTCTTAAAGCTATAGGTTGCTATGAATTGGGAGCAGGAAAAACAGTTGAGTCAAACAACAGTCAAGTTTCTGAGCCAGGAAACAAGTCAAAGATGAGTCAGGAAAGGAAGGAGGAAAAAAGAGATGATAATCACCCAGGCAACAGGGTTATGCAAACTTGGAACATGGTTCAGAAAAAGAGTGGTGGACCCCACATAGGCATAGCATCTCTCTGCTATTCCTTAAAGCAGCCTCATGTTTGTATTAGTAATGCTTTATAAAACCCTAGTAAGACCACAGCTGGAATACTGCAACCAATTTTGGTCACCATACTACAAAAAAGATGTTGAGACTTTGGAGAAAGTTCAGAGAAGAGCAACTAAAATGATCAAACGCCTGGAGACTAAAACATAAGAAGAACGGTTGCAGGACTTGGATTTGGCTAGTCTAAAGAAAAGAAGAAACAGGGGCAACATAATAGCAGTGTTCCAGTATTTGAGGGGCTACCACAAAGAAGAGGGCATCAAACTATTCTTCAAAGCACCAGAGGGAAGGACAATGGTTTGAAACTAATCAAGGAGAGAAGCAACCTGGAATTAAGGAGAAACATCCTAACAGTGATGAGAATTAACCAGGGGAACAACTTGCCTTCAGAAATTGTGGGCATTCCATCACTGGAGGTTTTTAAGAAGAGACTAGACAGTCACTTATCTGAAATTGTATAGGTTCTCCTGCTTGAGCAGGGGGCTGGATTAGAAGACCTCCAAGGTCCCTTCCAGCTCTATTCTATTCTGTTGCTGCATAGCCTCATGTAGAAGCTTGTTAGCCTCATGTTAGCCCTTCATAGCAGAGCAGACTAAGGAACCAGGATTATGAATACTAATACTAATTTATTACAGGTAGTCCTTGACTTATGACAACACTTGAGCTCAAAAGTTTCATTGCTAAGCAAGATAAATATGCCCCATTTTATGACTTTTCTTTCCATATTTGTTAAATGAATCACTGCAGCTTTTAAGTTAGTAATGCAATTGTTAAGTGAATCTGACTTCCTCATTGACTTTGCTTATCAGAAGATTGCAAATGGTGATCATGTGACCCTGGGACACTGTAACTTTCATAAATACATGTCAGTTGCCAAGCACCCAAATATTGGTCATGTGACCTTGGGGATGTTGCAACAATCATAAGTGTGAAAAATGGTCATGTCACTTTTTTCAGCCCCATTATAACTTTAAATGAATCTTGGAAGCTTGAATATGCTTCCTCCCTCCTTTATCTTCATGAGAACTAGAGAAGTCATCTCTGAGATGCTTTTTCTAATTACATTTCTGCCTTGGACTCAGGTTTTTTTTAATCTGACCCTTGTCGTGGTTGTGGTTCTCCTTACTCTCCCTCAAGGTTATTTCTATTTACCCATTTCTATTTAGTCTTTAGAAAGCCATGACAGTGGGACCCATCCTAACCACAAATGTTTCAGAAGAGGGGAGCCCCCTTGAAGAAGGGATACCCATGACCCCTTGTAATGGAAGAGGATGCTGGGGACTTTCAACAGACACTCCCTGTTGTCTGGATTCGGTGGAAAGAGGATCTGGGAAATGTAAAAAACGTTGAAGCAGACAAATAAGGTTACTTCTTCCTCTGTGAAGTCATTTGTGACTCTGATTGAAGGGGATAACCAAAATTATGATCCTCAGGACACCGAGCCATTGGTTCTTGCATCAGCAAATCCCTAGTCACATCCCATTTATTTTGCATTCACGATCTCAAAATGCAGCACACATTTTCCAAAACGTAGAAGAGTTTCCATAATGAATTTGACGTGTTCATGCCCTTCTGTGCTGAATTATGATTATACCTCAAAGAGATATATGATCAGATCCACTATGCATATTTCATACTATAGCAATAGCACTTAGACTTATATACTGCTTCACAGTGCTTTACCACCCTCTCTAAGCAGTTTACAGAGTCAGCATATTGCCCCCTCATTTTACCGATCTCAGAAGGATGGAAGGCTGAGTCAACCTTGAGCTGGTGAGAATCGAACTGCCAAACTGCTGGCAGTCGGCAGTCAGCCAAAGTAGCTTCCAGTACTGCATTCTAACCACTGTGCCTCCATGGCTCTACTATGAACAGATGTTTCATACTATGAAAACTCACAGTGTTAAGTTAGTTCATGTATTCATGGCAAATTCTAGGGTGCAGCACCATACAGATAGTCCTCAGGTTACAACCAGTTGCTTTGCAATCATTCAAAATTACAACCTATCTAAAAAAGGCAACTTACAATCAGGGTCTGAAGTTTTGATGGTCGGTCCCACCCCTATGATCACATGACCTCAATTCAGGTGTTCAGCGACATAGGCACATTTACAGCTCTATGCGGTGTCCCACTGTTAAGCGACTATGGTTTATAACAGTTTTGTGGATAACCAGCACTTCTGCTTTTTGACAAACCCTTGCCACAGTAAACAATGGGTTCTCTTAACAACTGCAGCATTTGCTTAACCACCACTTTGTTCGTTTTATGACCACAATGTTTGCTTTATGCAATGACTACTGCAAAAAGCTTTGTAAAATTGGGTTGGTGACAATCTGTTTTATGACCATGATGACCTACAGCAATAACAGGCAAGCTCCAATATAGTTGTAACTTGAGGACTAGCTGATGGATGTACATGGTGATCTATGGGTCCTGTATAATTGGAAGAAAAGGTGTTGACGTGCAGTGAAGATGAATCACAGGTTAAAAACACAACTACCCTATCTGATGAATGTAAGATTCTAGGCAGAATTGAAGGGAACTGATCTGTATATTTCTGTTTTGGATAGTTGACTCAGAGTAAAGATATATTTTGTTCAGTTGTGATCCAGTTCTATAGCCACCTTTAAATACTTTCCCCTGCTAATGAGCTTGATGGGTATAATTGATGGATAATTTCTCTAGCTTCTTGGAAAAAGCATGGTTTTATAAGAAGCATGGTTTATTTGTTAAAACCAAGGAATGAAACAGAATGGGATGAAGTGAATAACTGGATTCAATTCTGTTTGCATTTTTATTTTACAGCATTTCCTTGAACCAGAGAGCGGTTCTCCCACAAACTTTCATCACGTTACTTCTGAAGTTTCATGTCATTTGCAGTGATAATCATTGATACAATAGACACAGAGCAGGTGGTACGCATAATTCCTGTGAATTAGCCCAGCTTAATTTCCCTGTATGTCAGTCCTGTCAGCTTTGTCTCACAAAGAAGCATTTGCAAGCAGCTTAGCTTGTACAATAATTAGGCTACTTTGGTTTCACCATTTTGCTACATGGTTTGGCAAGTGATAAATATTCTACTATGTTATCTGCTTGAGACATTGCAAAAAATGATTAAAAAAAATAAAATGAGCTGTTCCGAGGCTCTAAGGTCACACATTGGCTGAGGTCTGTAGCAGCCTAGGTCTTTCTCAGTAAAGCTTTAACCAGAGGGTGAATTGAGCAATGAGCCCAGGCTGGATTTCCAGGGGAGAAAACTCAGCAAAGAGGCATTGCAGTTGAATCTAGTAATTAACAATGCTGACCTCTGTGCTTGGATTGGAGAAAACCAGGAATTCCCAGGGGGATAGACCAAAAACGGGAATCAAAATTTTTTCTGTATGTGATTTATGGTTTTGAAGATCGGCAGGATATATTATAGAAAAAAGAGTAATATGATGAAACTTTGGAGAGAGATAAGTTAAAATATATTTATACTTATAACTGCTGTAAAAACATTTCTAAATATCTTTATATCTTGTTTCTTTCTGTTTTATTTTCCTTCCACTTTTGTTCTTCTATTGAACTTTTTGCTTTCTCTTTAATTTTTTTCTCTATTTCTATTCCCCCAAAATAAGCCCTATCCCGAAAATAAGCCCTAGGTTGAAATTTATGCTTGTGCCTAATATAAACCCTACCTACTCCCAAACTAAGCCCCAGTTTGGGGGCAAGGTGCACATATAACAATCAAGCTAGGGTGGGGGTAGGGGGGGAGCTGCTCCACGTACCCCGCACAGCTTACTTTAGGACTGCTGCAGCCAGACCTCCCATGCCACGACACGTGTTGCTCCACTGTCCGAGTTCTTCTGCGGCCACTTGCGGCTCCACGCCACATGGAGCATCAGCCACTGCTGCCGCTCATGGCAGGACACTGCGTGGCTCATCATGCTGATCACACCAGTGCCGCCACTTATGACAGGAGGCCATGTGGCTCATTGCACTGATCGCGCCACTGCCGCTGCTTGCGGCACTGGTGCGACAAGCCTCACAGTGTCCTGCCAAAAATGGTAGCAGCAGCACAATTGGTGCGGCGAGCCACACGACCTCCTGCTGTGGGCAGCAGCAGTGGCACAATTGATGCAACAAGCCAAGTGGTCTCTTGTGTGAGCGGCAGCAGCGGTACAATGTGCCACATGGAGTGCAGCTGCAAGTGGCTGCAGAAGAACTCAGGCAGCAGCGCGACAGGTGTTGGGGCGTTTAGGCCTGGCTGAGGCAGTCCTAAGGGAAGCGGGTAAGACATTCCCCGAAAATAAGACCTGGTGCAAAAAAAATATAAGACTGAGTCTTATTTTCAGGGAAACATGGGTATTAGTTTGTATTAGTGGTTATTTTCTTCCTTAAATTTTTAATTTTTCACATTCACATTTCTTCTTCTTCTTCTTCTTCTTCTTCTTCTTCTTCTTCTTCTTCTTCTTCTTCTTCTTCTTCTTCTTCTTCTTCTTCTTCTTCTTCTTCTTCTTCTTCTTCTTCTTCTTCTTCTTCTT
>JALGBA010003516.1:0-10065 GCA_023970755.1 Azemiops feae
AAAATGGTGATCTTTTGGCCTTGAAAAGACAGACCTACTTCGTAGCAAAGCCGGGCTGGAAATCCACATTTCCCTTGCTAAACAAAGGATTGGCCGGTTCGCGTCTCTCTCTTAAGTGGCTTCTTTAAAAAGAAAAAGAAAAAAGCATATTGATCTGTCCTCCTCCTGTTGTGAACAAGGAAGAGGCAGAAGGTTTAGGAAATGAAAAGAAAACAAACCAACATATTGTAGATAGCTGTCGCTTCAAGAAATAGGACCTGGGCGGCCTTTGAGGCTCCCTGCCGTAGGTTTTTAATCATTTTTTTGTGTCATCGTCATCATCATCATCGTTGGAAGAGACCTTGGAGATCTTCTAGTCCAACCCCCTGCTCAAGCAGAAAACCTTCTACCACCTCAGACAAATGGCTGTCTCTTCTTAAAAACCTCCAGTGATGGAGCATTCACCACTTCTGGAGGCAGGTTGTTCCACGGGTTAATTGTTCTCACTGTTAGGAAATTTCTCCTTATTTCTAGGTTGGTTCGCTCCTTGATATATATATATAACAATATATATTGCCATCCATTGCTTCTCGTCCTTCCAACTCTGTTATTCTGTTCTGTTCTTCTCTGTGACGGCCCCTCAGATATTGGAACACTGCTATCATGTCTCCCCTCGTCCTTCTTTTCTTTAAACTAGATATACCCAATTTCTTCAACTGATCTTCGTATGTTTTGGCCTCCAGTCCCCTGATCATCTTTGTTGCTCTTCTCTGCACTCTTTCTAGAGTCTCAACTTTTTTTTTAATAACATGGTGACCAAAACTGAATGCAATATTCCAAGTGTGGCCTTACCAAGGCCTTGTAAAGCAGTACTAACACTTCACGTGATCTTGTTTCTAACACTTCGTGTGATCTTGACTAGCATTGATGATGTTACCTAGTTTGGGTCATGAAACATCTGCAAGAAAATCACCAAGCTCAGAGAGCACCAAGGACCCCACAGTCCTTTTCTTCTTCTTCTTCTTCTTCTTCTTCTTCTTCTTCTTCTTCTTCTTCTTCTTCTTCTTCTTCTTCTTCTTCTTCTTCTTCTTCTTCTTCTTCTTCTTCTTCTTCTTCTTCTTCTTCTTCTTTTCTTCTTCTTCTTCTTCCTTCTTCCTTCTTCCTTCTTCTTCCTTCTTCTTCCTTCTTCTTCCTTCTCCTTCTTCTTCTTTCTTCTTCTTCCTCCTCTCATCCCTCCTCCTCCTCCTCTCCTCCTCCTCCTCCTCCTCCTTCTAGCACTGATGATGTTAACTAGTTGGGTCAAGAAACATCATGCAAGAAAACCACCAAGCTCAGAGAGCACCAAGGACCCCACAGTTCTTTCTCTCCCTTCTCCATTTCCACTCCCTTTAGCACTGATGATGTTACTAGTTTGGGTCACCCGGAAGATCTGCAAGCAAAACAACAAGCTCATGGAAGCACAAGCGGGACCCCACAGCATCCTCCTCTCCTCCTACTCCTCCTCATCCTCTCTCCTCCTCCTCCTCCTCCTCCTCCTCTAGTCTAGAAGGTCCACCACTGCATCAGAAGTTGGTTTGGATGACCTCTAAGCTTCTTTCCAGCTGCAGAACACTACAATTCAAAGCCCACAGCCCACAGTTCAATTCAAGCTCCTTCTTCTGCAACTTTCTTCCCTGTGATAGATCTCTGCGGTTTGCTGATTTTATTAACCTCTGGCTGAACGCATAGATGCCTTTGCTTTTTCCATGGTGGTTTCCAACATCTGCTCTGTTCAAACGGTGTCTCTTTTTGTTCTTGCAGATTGCAAGGGATGATGATAGAAAAAGCACTGTCCTTGCCTTCAGCTTGAGAAGGGGAAACTGTAGATCTCAGCTCATTGATATTCCGAAAACACAATTCTCTTAGCAGAATTTCCAGCACCAACGAATCCATGGAAACGGAGGAAGGCCAGGTAAAACAACAAGTAAATTACTTTCCTGGAATGAGGACATGCAGACCTCTTTAAAAGAGTCCTAAATTGAAGTGTGTGTGTGTGTGTGTGTGTCTGTCTGTGTCTGTCTGTTTGTGTGTGTGTGTGCGTGTGTGTGTGTGTGCACCCGCCTTTGAGTCAACTGCCTGGAATAGTCCTTGTAGTTTTCTTGGCAAGATTTTTCAGAAGTGGTTTGCCCTTGCGTCCTTCCTAGGGCTGAGAGACAGTGACTGGCCCAAACACTTTACAATGCCTTGGTAAGGCATTGGTCACCACGATTTAAAAAAGATGTTGAGACTCTAGAAAGAGTGCAGAGAAGAGCAACAAAGATGATCAGGGGTCTGGAGGCTAAAACATATAAGGAACGGTTGCTGGAATTGGGTATGTCTAGTTTAACGAAGAGAAGGACGAGGGGGGACCTGATAGCAGTGTTCCAATATCTCAGGGGCTGCCCCAAAGAAGAGGGAGTCAAGCTATTCTCCAAAGCGCCTGAAGGCAGGACAAGAAGCAACGGATGGAAACTCATCAAGGAGAGAAGCAACCTAGAACTAAGGAGAAACTTCCTGACACTTAGAACAATTAACCAGTGGAACAACCTGCCTCCAGAAGCTGTGAATGCTCCAACACTGGAAACTTTTAAGAAGAGACTGGACAGCCATTTGTCTGAAATGGTATAGGGTTTCCTGCCTGAGCAGGGGTTGGACTAGATGACCTCCAAGGTCCCTTCCAACTTTATTATTATTAAGTTCCCCAGGTCGATGTGTGCCTAAAGCCAGACTAGAACTCCCGGTCTCCTGGTTTCTAGCCTGGTGCCATCACGACCACTACATCAATATTTCCCAACCTTAGCCATTTTAAGAAGCGTGGACGTCAACTCCCAGAATGGGAAGGGACCTTGGAGGTCTTCTAGTCCACCCCTCCCCCCCGCTCAAGCAGGAAACCCTATACCATTCGAGACAAAACACTGTCAGATCTTTTCTTAAAATATTCCAGTGATGGAGCACCCACAACTTCTGGAAGCAAGTTGTTCCACTGATTAATTGTCCTCACTGTTAGGAAGTTTCTCCTTAATTCCAGGTTGTTTCTCTCCTCGTTTAGTTTCCATCCGTTGCTTCTTGTCCTGCCTTCAGGTGCTTTTGGAGAATAGCTTGACCCCCTCTTCTCTGGGGCAGCCCCTGAGATATTGGAAGGCTGCTGTCATGTCTCCCCTAGTCCTTCTTTTTCATTAAATTAGACATACTCAATTCCTGCAACCGTTCTTCATATGTCTTAGCCTCCAGTCCCCTAATCATCTTTGTTGCTCTTCTCTGCACTCTTTCTAGAGTCTCAACGTCTTTTTTGTATCATGGTGACCAAACCTGGACACATTCTAAGTGAGGATCTTATTAGTACATAGCAATACTAACACTTCACATGATGTTGATTCTATCCCTCTGTTGATGCAACCTAGGATTGCATTGGCTTTTTTGGCTGCAGCTGCACATGGCTGGGTCATATTTAAGTGATTGCCCACTAGGACGCCCAAGATCTCTCTTGCAGTTACTGCCATTGAGCCAGTTTTTACCTAAGCTGTAGTTGTACAGATCGAGAGCATCCTGTCATACAGCATCACCGTCTGGTTTGGAAGCATCCCTGCTTCGGACAGGAAGGTGGTGCAGAGAGTGGTGAGGACAGCAGAAAAGATTATTGGTAGTTCCCTCCCTCCCATCCAGGACATGGCACATAAATGATGCTTGAGCAGGGTCCGTAGGATTGTCTGGGACACTACACATCCTCTTCGCCACCTGTTTTCCTTGTTACCTTCTGGGAGGGGGGGGGCTCCGTGGTATCCGAAGCAGAACATCCAGATTCAGTCACAGCTTTGTGCCATACAGTATTAACCTTGTGAACTCTCCAGCTTCCTCCTTCCGTTATGTATTCAAGATGGACAGTGATTAATATTTACATGTTACTTATATGTAAGGGTGTAGGTCTATACACATGTTTGTATATAGTACATTTTACATGTGAGTTGTGTTATGTGTACACTTTGAGAGCAAGCAACTGCATTTCATTTTTAATGGGTGCCATCATGCCCACAGTAAAAAAATGACAATAAAGGTTATCTAAATCTAATCTAATCTAATCTAATCTACATTTGGTTTTTCTTGCCCTAATTGTAAAACCTGACTTCTCCCTCCGTTGAATTTCATTTTGTTGGATGGGACCCAGTGCTGAAGTTTGTTGAGATCCATCAGCTCTTAAGCTTTTAACCAGCTTTCAGCACCTGGATGTGACAAAATTCTGCCTCTCCACCAGGCAGTTCTTTGCACGCCACACCTGTATTTGTTGATCATTTCACAGAGAGTTTCCTAATTGCCCAGCGAGAATATGACACAGATGTTCAGAGGGCCACTAAATGAGATTCTTGTTTTCCAAACAGAAACCTGGGATTTAATTACGGGCACACCGAGTGCTTATTAAAACTTCCTTTCGCCCATTGTTTTCCCGGGCCTTTGCTTATCGAATCGAGCAGGAAATACAGATTCTAATAATTATAAAGCTTGCTTCTCAACCGAAAAGCCAGGAAGGGCCTCAGATCAAGCTGCACAACCGGCAGAATCAAATCCCTTTTACAGGTCTGTACCATTCAGACGGCAAACCGAATGCAGGTAGGTCCTCGACTTACAACAATCCATTTAGTGACCGTTCGAAGTTAGAACAGCCCTGAAAAAAGGGGCTTGATATTCGACAACGTCTTTCGGGTTCCTTATGCTAGGGAGACAAGGATGTAGGGTTTTTTTGGGGAGGGGGCAATGCAAGTAGTCCTCAGTTTACAACCATCCGTTTAGCGACTGAAGTTACAATGGCACTTTGCCTTCAATCTTTCCCTGGAGGATTAAATGGAGTATGCCGTATTTTTCGGGGTGTCGCATCACATGTCCGAAATATTCTAACTTTCGCTTTTTTTTAATTGTTTTGATGATTTCCCTTGGCTTTCCCAGGCGGCTTAAAACCTCCTCATTTCTGATCTTATCCACCCAGCTTATACGTAACAGCCGCCTGTAAATCCACATTTCAAATGCTTCTAGTCTCTTCAGGTGGCCTTCTGTCACACCTGTATACATGCTGTTGCCAAATGCCCAAAGTCTGATCATGTGACCGTGGGGAATGCTGCGACGGTCGTAAGTGTGAGCACTAGTCGTAAGTCACTTTTTTCAGTGCCATTGTAACTTCAGTCGCTAAATGAATGGTTGTAAAGTGAGGACTACTTGCATAGCCCCCACCAAAACCTACATCCTGTCTTCACAGCATAAGGAATAATAATAATAATAATAATAATAATAATAATAATAATAATAATAATAATAATAATAATAATAATAATAATAATAATAATAATAATAATAATAATAATAATAATAATAATAATAATAATAGGTGAATACATCAAGAGAGTGAAGAAGATCTTAAAGTCCAAACTCAATGGAGGAAATACCGTGAAGGCAATCAACACCTGGGCAATTCCAGTCATTAGATACACAGCTGGAATAGTGGACTGGACTCAAGCAGAACTAAAAGCAATGGATAGGAAGACCAGAAAAATAATGACAATGAATCATGCCCTTCATCCACGCAGTGACATTGACAGACTCTACCTGCCAAGGCAAATAGGTGGACATGGAATGCTGCAAGTACATCAGATGGTTGAAGAAGAAAAAATGGCTTTGGAAGAATATCTGAAGGACAGTGATGAAGATGCACTGAAATTAGTATATCAGGAAGGCTTACTGACTACTGGAGAGACCAAACTGGCCTATAAGAAAGACCAAATGAAGAACAGAATAGAGGCATGGGAAGACAAAGCACTACATGGCCAGTACATTAAAAAAATAGCTGGGAAAGCAGATAATAACAAGACCTGGCAATGGCTAGGAGCAGGAAAATTGAAGAAAGAGACCGAGGGACTAATTCTGGCTGCACAAGACCAAGCCTTAAGGACAAATGCATACAAAGTCAAAATTGAGAAGACAGCAACAGACAGTAAGTGCCGCCTATGCAAAGACGCTGAAGAAACAGTGGACCACCTGGTAAGCTACTGCAAGAAGATGGCACAGACTGACTACAAGCAGCGGCATGACAAAGTAGCAACAATGGTGCATTGGAAGATCTGCAAGAAATATCATTTGCCTGTAAACAAGAACTGGTGGGATCATAAAATAGAGAAAGTCATAGAAAATGATAAAATTAAACTGCTCTGGGACTTCAGAATTCAAACAGACAAGCACCTGCAACATAACACCCCGGACTTAACAATTGTCGATAAGAAAGACAAAAAAGTCTGGATAGTGGACGTGGCAGTGCCTGGAGACAGCAGAATAGACGAGAAAGAACTGGAGAAGATCACAAAATACAAAGACCTACAAATAGAAATAGAAAGACTGTGGCAAAGGCAAGCAAGGGTAGTACCATTAGTAATAGGCCAGGCGCCTTGGGTGCAATCCCAAAACAACTGGAGCACCACTTGGACACCATCGGCATTGACAAATTCGCCATTAGTCAATTGCAAAAGGCGGCCTTACTAGGAACCACTTCCATCCTGCGACGATATCTGTAATACCATCAAACATCCACATCTGCCTATCCCAGGTCCTTGGGAAGGACTCGAATGCCAAATCCAGTCTGAACATCTGGCTGACTGTGCGATGATCAATAATAATAACAACAACAATAATTATAAAGTTGGAAGGCACCTTGGAGGTCATCTAGTCCAACCCCCTGCTCAGGCAGGAAACCCTATACCATTTCAGATGAAAGTGGTAGAATATCAACCCAGTTGACAGAATTTGCAATTTATTACACTTTCTCGGATTAACTCGTGAGGTGAAGGAGTAACAGCCGTACGGAGAATTCAGAGAGGAATTTAAAACGCTACGGCAAATCCAGGAATATCGTTTCAAGGTGAAAAGCGCGGGCGATATGGGATTAAGTAAACACCTCAGATCATCCAGCTATTAAGCCTCACTGTAAATCCTAAAGCAAACATGTAGGAAGAAAAATAGAGATATATAAAAAAGAAAGAAATAACAGGGAGCAATTTTACTAAAAGATGTGTCACATCGTGATTCTATCGGGCCTAACATATGGCAATGCACAATTTATGCTGAGTTGTTCTGTGTGGTGCCGTATCATTCGCGAACATGCCTCCTGTCGGAAGAGAGGCACATTATAAATTGACCTTTATGATTTTGCTTTCGTTTAAACATTTATTTCCTTTCTGTTATAGATGGAAAGTGCCCTGCATGGAGCGTGCAATACAGATAGCCCTTGACTCACAACCACAATGGAGCCCCAACCTCTGGAGGCAAGCAGTTCCACTGGTTAATTTTTCCCACAGATTTTGACTCAGTCAGACTCAATCACAATAGGGCTGGGAGGGACCTTAGAGGTCTTCTAATCCAGCCCCCAGCTCAAGCAGGAGACCCTATACAATTTGAGACAGGAGGCTATCCAGTCTCTTCTTGAAAACCTCCAGGGATGGAGCACTCTCAACTTCTGGAGGCAGGTTGTTCCACGGGTTAATTGTTCTGTCAGAAAATTCCTCCTTAGTTCTAGGTTGCTTCTCTCCTTGATTAGTTCCCATGATCCGTTGCTTCTTCTCCTGCCTTCAGGGGCTTTGGAGAATAGCTTGATACCCCCTCTTCTTTGTGGCAGCCCCTCAAATACTGGAAGACTGCTATCGTGTCACCCCTGGTCCTTCTCTTCGTTAGACAATCATATCTAGTTCCCTTAGTTGTTGATCATGATGGTATTAAGAGAATAACAGAGTTGCAAGGGACCTTGGAGGTCTTCTAGTCCAACCCCCAGCTCACGCAGGAAATCCTACACCATTCCAGACAAGTGGCTGTCCAATGTCTACTTAAAAACCTCCAGCAATGGAGTACCCACAACTTCTGGAGGTAGGTTGTTCCACTGATTAATTGTTCTAACTGTCAGGAAATATCTCCTTAGTTCTAGGTTGCTTCTCTCCTTGATTAGTTTCCATCCGTTGCTTCTCGTCCTGCCTTCAGGCGCTTTGGAGAATAGCTTGACTCCCTCTTCTTTGTGGCAGCCCCTGAGATATTGGAGGACTGCTATCATGTCCCCCCTCGTCCTTCTCTTCATTAGACTAGACATACCCAATTCCAGCAACTGTTCGTCATAGGTTTTAGCCTGCTGACCTCATGTAGGTCCCCATTTCCATGTAGGGGAGATAAAGCCAGCCCTCTCCCCCTCCGCCCCCAATTCTCTGGCTGTTTTTGCTTGCTTTCCTCATTGGAAAAACACTCTCCTGCTCCAGACCGTCATCTCTTTGGCAGAAAACTTTCTTGTTAGGGTGACCTTAATGGACTCATTAGTTTTAATTAGCTTGACCACCCGGTTTAGAGGTGATGTACTCCAAAGATACCAGGAGACCTGGAATCCATAAACAGAGACTAATTGAAGCTATTAAAGATATTGCCCAGGGCTGTTCTTTGAGAGAGAGAAGCCGAGAGCTTTGAATTCAAACTCGTGGCCATTTCCAAGAGACGCCATCCATTTGTATTAAGGGGAGGGGTGTGAGGTTGGAAATTCACAGGGCGGAGAGACGCCGGGCTTGCAGCCATTTTGCCCGATTTGCTGAGCAGCGGGTCAAAGATGGGATGGGCAATAATTGGGGACGGATCCCCTAAAGATGTTTTGGGAGGGGGAAATAAAAAAAAAAGTCTCTCTGCAACTCTTCAAAGCAGCCGTTTCTTTTTCCAGTATTGATCCAGGGAGATGTCTGCTTTGAAAAAGTTGCAGACAGCCACATGATCATGGGAAAAGACATAGCTGCTTTTAAGAGTCACAAGTCCTATCTGTCTGTCTGTCTGCCTGTCTTCTATCATCCATCATCTATCTATATCTCAGGAAAAGACGCAGCTGCTTTGAAGAGTTATGAGTCTATCTATCTATCTATCTCTCTATCTCTCTGTCTCTCTCTCTCTCTCTCTCTTTATCTATCTATATCATCTATCTATATCTCAGGAAAAGACGCAGCTACTTTGAAGAGTTATGAGTTTATCTCTCTCTCTCTCTCTCTATCTATCTCTCTGTCTCTCTATCTTTCTATCTATCTATCTATCTATCTATCTATCTATCTATCTCTATCATCTATCTATATCTCAGGAAAAGATGCAGCTGTTTTTAAGAGTTATGAGTATCTATCTATCTATCATCTATCTATATCTCAGGAAAAGACACAGCTGCTTTTAAGAGTTATGAGTTTCTCTCTCTCTCTCTCTCTCTCTTTATCTATCTCTCTCTCTCTCTCTCTCTCTCTCTCTCTATCTATCTATCTATCTGTCTGTCCGTCCGTCCGTCCGTCCATCCATCCATATCTCTCTCTCTCTCTCTCTCTCTCTCTCTCTCTCTCTCTCTCTCTCTCTCTCTCTCTCTCTCTCTCTCTCTCTATCTATCTATCTATCTATCTATCTATCTATCTATCTATCTATATCTCAGGAAAAGATGCAGCTGCTTTAAAGAGTCACATATATAAAATCCTGAGAAAAGATCTGGCTGCTTTAGAGCTGCAGACAAGTGCTACATTTGCAACCTCATGCTTTCGTGGCCTTTTTTAATCAAATCTGAACACTGCGCATCCCCACTGGATACTATAGGTTGTATCTTACTCTGAAGTAATAAAAGCAGTATTTCTGGGCTCAAGGCTCCAAATGTAGCTTACCCTCCTCTCATTTGCATATCATCTTTTCTACTGGTGGGCTCTGTGAAAGAAGTTCTCCTACATTTCCCCCCATTCATTTAGTAATAATTCAATAAATGAAAACTGACCTCCCCCCCCCCCTCCAAAGCAAAGAGACTTTGGGAGTAGTAGAGTTGGGTGTTTTTGCTCTCATTTAATGACAAGCTGGGCCATAGGTGTGAATGCTCTCTCTTTCATTTCACTACCATGCTGGTAGGGTCTGAACAACCTTTGATATTCAGCTGAATGAAATTCCTAGATGCTGCATTTCCACAATATCTCCTTCTTCCTCCTCCTCCTCTTCCTCTTCCTCTTCCTCTTCCTCCTCCTCCTCCTCTTCTTCTCCTCCTGCTCCTCCTGCTCCTCCTCCTGC
>JALGBA010003517.1:0-12402 GCA_023970755.1 Azemiops feae
GCTGTGACGCCATCAGAAGGCGCGTCGCCTATTTCGGCAGAGAAGCGGAAAGGCACCATAGAGGTAGGAAAGGAGAGCGGAGGGCAGACTGGGCTTTCCCCTCTTCAAACCGTCGCTCTTGGGAATCGCCATAGATATGTACACAGAGAGCTCGGGTGGAAATGGTAGAGCGGCCGGTAGAACCAAGACTTCCGAGTTTGCTGGAGCATATATGGAGGAAGACTTTGGATTGGAGTTAAGGACGGAAAAAAGACAATGCAGAAATCTGGATTGTATTGGGGGCGCCCTATATAAAAGCCCCCCGCAAAGGTGGAGGGTCACAGAGTATTTGCACATCCATTCCCAGCCAGCAGGGGACAAGTTTAATCCCTGTAAGTCATCCAGCGTTTCTCAAACTTGGCACTTTTTGTGGACTTCAAGTCCCAGAATTCCCCAGCCTGCATGCAGTTTGCAGGTAACTAAATGGTTTATCCAGGGAAAGCAGGAACTGTATTAAATTGGACTCCAGGGTTGACCGAGTACACCACCTCCAAATTTGTGACGTCCCCTAAAATTTGCTGGCAACCCCCAAGCGATCGCAATAAATAAATAAAAACACAAACGTATTTATTTAGCGTATGGCACAATACACTCCGATAGTATCTTTTCACTAGCCTCCACTAGTTGTGACCCTGCTTAGGTTTTACAAAAGCAGCCAAGGCCATTAAGTGGCTCCAGTCAGAGCTGAAGAAGCGTCTGTATGAGAAGCGAAACGTCTTCAAAGAAAAATCAAGAAAGTCCAGTTGCCTCCTTACAGCACTTGGGACAATTATGACCCTGGATGAACTGAGATCTCCATAGACAGTGAAGACAATGCGGGATACTTAAGCACTGGAGAGGACTAGAAATCGAAGACTTGTCGTTCTAGTCCCACCTTATGCATGAAAGTCACTGTGGTGACCTTGGGTCAGTCCCTTCCTCTCTTGGTCCTGTAAGGAGCCTAATGCCAAACCACCTTCTTCCCATCATAGCTATCTGCAATTGCATTGACGCACGACCGAATGTGTGCAGCTGGGGCCTGCGCACACCTGCAACATATCGTGTACATCTATCTATCATCTATCTATCTATCTATCTATCTATCTATCTATCTATCTATCTATCTATCTATCTATCTATCTATCTATCTATCTATCTATCTATCTATCTATCTATCTATCTATCTATCTATCTATCTATCTAATATAAAGGAGGCTGCACTTCAATGGTTAGACGGCCTATTGGTATCTGAACAAAAATCTTTTTAACATTTATATTTTATTGTGTTTTTCTAATCTAGGTGAAATGTTAATATACACTGCAAGTCCATGTATGATATGCCATACGCTAAATAAATAAGTAAACAACCGCCCAATCAAGAAACTACCAGGAACACCTCCATCAACACTGATAGGACAAGCCACTAAGTATATAAAGAGAGAGCAAATTCCTCTCTCTTCTAGCACTGATGATGTTACCTAGTTGGGTCACGAAACGTCTGCAAGAAAACCACCAAGCTCAGAGAGCACCAAGGACCCCTGAAGAGACAATGTTGTTGGATGATGGACCAAGTGGCCCCTTAGCTCCGGCTTTATTATTTATATAATAACAATGATATGCGTGTGTGTGTGCGTGCGTGGGTGTATGATAATACTATATAATTTATATTATGATTACATTTATCTGCCCCATCTCGCCTAGAGGTTTAGAAAGCCCCTTTTTGCTTCCCATTCAGTCAATATGGGCTGAGCAAGTGAAGCTGAGGCGAGCAATGATTTCCTTCCTCCACTTTCCCCTCGCACTTTACATATGCCCAGAGGCACCGTGCACACTTAGAAACAGCTGCCCGCCGGCCTCCCCGCCCGTCCCTTGTTTCTTCCATCCCTAAACCCTCCATTCCAGATTCTCCCGCCTGGGATTGCCTCGCTGCCTATGCTTTGCGACGTAAAACTGTGCCGAAAGAAATAGACCTTTTTAATGGGATTTTAAAGTTATTATCCTCTATCTTTATTAATAACGCCTTATTAATGTTAATAGGGCGAAGGGAAGCCCTTTTGCTGCGACGCGGGGACACAAAAACATCACCTAATATTACTGAGGTTTCATTAATAAATACTACACTTAAAACTCCATTTAAAAGCTTTATTTCTTTTTGCGGCTGCTCGGCTCACCTGCGGCAGTCCGAGGCTTTTTTCCCTTCTTGCGGCAGCGTAGAGCAGAAAAGAGGACAGGAAGGTGCCGACGGATGACTAAAAGCAACGGACAAGAATTCGGCCATACTAGGAAGGTCGATTCCAAATGAACTGGGGGATGGCCGATTTGGACGGACGGGAGGTCGCCATGCCGAGAAGGTCTAGGTGTTAATGCTAGGGGACGGAAAAACCTGCCCTCCTGTGGTCAAAACGGGTATTGCGGCCGCCGAAATAAATAAACCTTTTGAATGGGATTTTAAGGTTATTCTTCTCTATCTTTATTATTAACGCCTTATTAATATTAATAGGGCGACGGGAGGCCCTTTTGCTGAGACCCTGGGGCAGAGTAAGATAACCTAATATTAGTATGGTTTTATTAACAAAGAATAATAAACTTAAAACGCCATTTAAAAGGTTTATTTCTTTTGGGGGCTGCTGTACCTGCTTGTCCCTTAGCGAGAGATGGCGCGGCCTTCAAAAAGGCCTGTAATGATGAATTAAGGTTACTTTGATAGGTGCTAACTTTAAAGATAAACCTCACCAAACATACATAAATTTATTGCTATGCTTAATATTAAAATGAGTGAGATTAGATTTTACCTTCGCTGCTAGGTTTGAAACTGACGCATTTATTAAAATGTTTTATGTCTACCTACATCACACTAATTTCTTGCTGCATCTTAGTTTCTAATCTTCCTAGTATGCCCAGTCGTGAATATCATTTCACTGGGTTGAAAAATAGACAGCTAGTCAATTGGGGTGGAAGGTGCCAGGCTAGAAATTGGGGGGTGGGGGCTGAGTTTTAGTACCACCTTAGGTATGAGAAACCAGCTTTGGGCCAATTCCTCTCCTAGTCAGCCTAAGTCTAACCCTAACCCTAGGGCTGTTGCTGCATGGCGAAAATAAGAGAAGGAAGGAGCAGTAGATATATTTGCCGCCTTGAGTTATTTATAAAAAAATAACAAAGGCTGCATTAAAAAAATACGCAAAAAGTCATCTGGGTCAGTCACTCCAAAACCAGCTTTGGGCCAGTCACTCTCTCTCGGCCCTAGGAAGGAAGCAACGGCAAACCATTTGTCTGAAATGGTATAGGGTTGCCTGCCTAAGCAGGGGGTTGGACTAGAAGACCTCCAAGGTCCCTTCCAACTCGGTTATTCTATTCTAACCGCAGCTGGGGGGGAAAACCTTGCCAAGAAAACCGCAGGGATTTGGTCAGGCAATGGCCAGGAGTCGAGACTAAGTGGAAAGCACCAAATAATATTAAGAATAACAGCAATAACTTGCTACACGCCCGGCTCCCTCCGGTGATGTTACTAGAAGGGAGTGCGAACACAGGCAATTGAGTTCATCGGGCAACGCGTGTCGTGGGAACGCAACTCCTAGTACCCACGCCGCCCATGAAAAGGCGGCGTCGAGCGGCAGATTCGGGGAAGCTTCCCTGAAGCCCCCGCCTCACCTGGCCTTGATGCAAAGGCAGCAGCGCCGCCGGCTCCACCTTTGCCTTCTCCTTGGCCGCGGGACAGCCTTCTCGGGGCGTCGCCGGGCTGTGACGCCATCAGAAGGCGCGTCCCCTATTTCGGCAGAGAAGCGGAAAGGCCCCATAGAGGTAGGAAAGGAGAGCGGAGGGCAGACTGGGCTTTCCCCTCTTCAAACCGTCGCTCTTGGGAATCGCCATAGATATGTACACAGAGAGCTCGGGTGGAAATGGTAGAGCGGCCGGTAGAACCAAGACTTCCGAGTTTGCTGGAGCATATATGGAGGAAGACTTTGGATTGGAGTTAAGGACGGAAAAAAGACAATGCAGAAATCTGGATTGTATTGGGGGCGCCCTATATAAAAGCCCCCCGCAAAGGTGGAGTGTCACAAAGTATTGCACATCCATTCCCAGCCAGCAGGGGACAAGTTTAATCCCTGTAAGTCATCCAGCGTTTCTCAAACTTGGCAATTTTTGTGGACTTCAAGTCCCAGAATTCCCCAGCCTGCATGCAGTTTGCAGGTAACTAACCAGGGAAAGCAGGAACTGTATTAAATTGGACTCCAGGGTTGACCGAGTACACCACCTCCAAATTTGTGAGGTCCCCTAAAATTTGCTGGCAACCCCCAAGTGATCGCAATAAATAAATAAAAACACAAACGTATTTATTTAGCGTATGGCACAATACACTCCGATAGTATCTTTTCACTAGCCTCCACTAGTTGTGACACTGCTTAGGTTTTACAAAAGCAGCCAAGGCCATTAAGTGATGATCCAGTCAGAGCTGAAGAACCTTCTTGTATGAGAAGCGAAACGTCTTCAAAGAAAATCAAGAAAGTCCAGTTGCCTCCTGAAAAAGCATCTTTGGGACAATTATGACCCGGACGACTGAGAATCTCCATAGACAGTGAGAGACAATGCGGGATACTTAAGGCACTGGACTAGAAATCGGAAGACTGTCGGTTCTAGTCCCACCTTAGGCATGAAAGTCAACTGTGGTGACCTTGGGGTCAGTCCTTCTCTCTTGGTCCTAGTAAGGAGGCAATGCCAAACCACCAGCTTCCCATCATAGCTATCTGCAATTGCATTGACGCACGACCAAATGTGTGCAGCTGGGGCCTGCGCACACCTGCAACATATCGTGTACATCTATCTACCCTATCTATCTATCAATCTATCAATCTATCAATCTATCTATCTATCTATCTAATATAAAGGAGGCTGCACTTCAATGGTTAGACGGCCTATTGGTATCTGAACAAAAATCTTTTTAACATTTATATTTTATTGTGTTTTTCTAATCTAGGTGAAATGTTAATATATACTGCAAGTCCATGTATGATATGCCATACACTAAATAAATAAGTAAACAACCGCCCAATCAAGGAACTACCAGGAACACCTCCATCAACCCTGATAGGACAAGCCACTAAGTATATAAAGAGAGAGCAAATTCCTCTCTCTTCTAGCACTGATGATGTTACCTAGTTGGGTCACGAAACGTCTGCAAAAAAACCACCAAGCTCAGAGAGCACCAAGGACCCTGAAGAGACAATGTTGTTGGATGATGGACCAAGTGGCCCCTTTAGCTCCGGCTTTATTATTCATATATACACTGATATGCTTGGTGGTGTGCGTGCCGTGGTGTATGAGATACTATATAATTTATCTTAATGATTTACATTTATCTGCCCCACTTCGCCTGATGTTTAGAAAGCCACTTTTTGCTTCACCAGTCGTCAATATGGGCTGAGCAAGTGAAGCTGGAGGCAGCCAGATTTCCTTCCCTCCACTTTCCCCTCGCACATTTACATATGCCCAGAGGCACGCGTGCACACTTAGAATGCGCTGCACGGCCGGCCTCCCCTCCGCCTTCCGTGTTTCTTCCAGTCCTAAAGCCCTCCATTCCAGATTCACCCGCCTGGGATTGCCTCGATGCCTATGCTTTGCGACGTAAAACTGTGCGAGAAAAATAGACCTTTTTATGGATTTGAAGTTATATCCTCTATCTTTATTAGTAACGCCTTATTAATGTTAATAGGTGCGAAGGGAAGCCCTTTTGCTGCGACGCGGGGACACAAAAACATCACCTAATATTACTGAGGTTTCATTAATAAATACTACACTTAAAACTCCATTTAAAAGCTTTATTTCTTTTTGTGGCTGCTCGGCTCACCTGCGGCAGTACGAGGCTTTTTTTCCTTCTTGCGGCAGCGTAGAGCAGAAAAGAGGACAGGAAGGTGCCGACGGATGACTAAAAGCAACGGACAAGAATTCGGCCATAATAGGAAGGTCGATTCCAAATGAACTGGGGGATGGCCAATTTGGACGGACGGGAGGTCGCCATGCCGAGAAGGTCTAGGTGTTATGCTATGGGACGGAAAAACGTGCCCTCCTGTGGTCAAAACGGGTATTGCGGCCGCCGAAATAAATAAACCTTTTGAATGGGATTTTAAGGTTATTATTCTCTATCTTTATTATTAACGCCTTATTAATATTAATAGGGCGACGGGAGGCCCTTTTGCTGAGACCCTGGGGCAGAGTAAGATAACCTAATCTTATTCTGGTTTTTCTTACAAGAAATAAAGTTTAAAACGCCATTTAAAAGGTTTATTCTTTTGGGGCGTGCTGTACCTGCTTGTCCTTAGCGAGAGATGGCGCGTGCCTTCAAAAAGGCTGTAATGATGAATTAAGGTTACTTTGATAGTGCTAACTTTAAAGAAACCTCACCAACATGACATAAATTTATTGCTATGCTTAATCACAATTAAATGATGTGAATTAGATTGTACCTTCGCTGCTAGTTTTGAACCTGACGCGCATTTATTAAATGTTTTATGTCTCCCTACATCACACTAATTTCTTGCTGCAATCTTAGTTTCTAATGCTCCTAGTATGCCATTCGTGAATATCATTTCACTGGGGTGAAAAATAGACAGCTAGTCAATTGGGGTGGAAGGTGCCAGGCTAGAAATTGGGGGTGGGGACTGAGTTTTAGTACCACCTTAGGTATGAGAAACCAGCTTTGGGCCAATTCCTCTCCTAGTCAGCCTAAGTCTAACCCTAACCCTAGGGCTGTCGCTGCATGGCGAAAATAAGAGAAGGAAGGAGCATTAGATATATTTGCCGCCTTGAGTTATTTATAAAAAAATAACAAAGGCTGCATTAAAAAAATACGCAAAAAGACATCTGGGTCAGTCACTCCAAAACCAGCTTTGGGCCAGTCACTCTCTCTCGGCCCTAGGAAGGAAGCAACGGCAAACCATTTGTCTGAAATGGTATAGGGTTGCCTGCCTAAGCAGGGGGTTGGACTAGAAGACCTCCAAGGTCCCTTCCAACTCGGTTATTCTATTCTAACCGCAGCTGGGGGGAAAAACCTTGCCAAGAAAACCGCAGGGATTTGGTCAGGCAATGGGCCAGAGTCGAGACTGTGGAAAGCACCATAAATTAATATTAAGAATGTAACAGCAAACACTTGCTAACGCCGGGGCTCCTCTCCTGTGATGTTTACTAGAGGGAAGTACGAACACAGCAATTTGAGTTCATCGGGCAACGCGTTTCGTGGAACGCACTCCTAGTACCCACGCCGCCCATTGAAAAGGCGGCGTCGGGGGGGGGGGAGCGCAGAATTCGTTGGGGGAAGCTTCCCTGAAGCCCCCGCCTCAACCTGGCCTTATGCAAAGGCAGCAGCGCCGCCGGCTCCACCTTTGCCTTCGCCTTGGCCGCGGGACAGCCTTCTCGGGGCGGCGCCGGGCTGTGACGCCATCAGAAGGCGCGTCCCCTATTTCGGCAGAGAAGCGGAAAGGCACCATAGAGGTAGGAAAGGAGAGCGGAGGGCAGACTGGGCTTTCCCCTCTTCAAACCGTCGCTCTTGGGAATCGCCATAGATATGTACACAGAGAGCTCGGGTGGAAATGGTAGAGCGGCCGGTAGAACCAAGACTTCCGAGTTTGCTGGAGCACATATGGAGGAAGACTTTGGATTGGAGTTAAGGACGGAAAAAAGACAATGCAGAAATCTGGATTGTATTGGGGGCGCCCTATATAAAAGCCCCCCCGCAAAGGTGGAGTGTCACAGAGTATTGCACATCCATTCCCAGCCAGCAGGGGACAAGTTTAATCCCTATAAGTCATCCAGCGTTTCTCAAACTTGGCAATTTTTGTGGACTTCAAGTCCCAGAATCCCCCAGCCTGCATGTACTTTGCAGGTAACTAAATGGTTTATCCAGGAAAAGCAGGAACTGTATTAAATTGGACTCCAGGGTTGACCGAGTACACCGCCTCCAAATTTGTGACGTCCCCTAAAATTTGCTGGCGACCCCCAAGTGATCGCAATAAATAAATAAAAACACAAACGTATTTATTTAGCGTATGACACAATACACTCCAATAGTATCTTTTCACTAGCCTCCACTAGTTGTGACACTACTTAGGTTTTACAAAAGCAGCCGAGGCCATTAAGTGGATGCTCCAGTCAGAGCTGAAGAAGCTTCTTGTATGAGAAGCGAAACGTCTTCAAAGAAAATTAAGAAAGTCCAGTTGCCTCCTGACAAAGCATCTTTGGGACAATTATGACCCGGATGACTGAGAATCTCCATAGACAGTGAGAGACAATGCGGGATACTTAAGGCACTGGACTAGAAATCGGAAGACTGTCGGTTCTAGTCCCACCTTAGGCATGAAAGTCAACTGTGGTGACTTTGGGGTCAGTCCTTCTCTCTTGGTCCTAGTAAGGAGGCAATGCCAAACCACCAGCTTCCCATCATAGCTATCTGCAATTGCATTGACGCACGACCAAATGTGTGCAGCTGGGGCCTGCGCACACCTGCAACATATCGTGTAGATCTATCTATCTATCTATCTATCTATCTATCTATCTATCTATCTATCTATCTATCTATCTATCTATCTATCTATCTATCTATCTATCTATCTATCTATCTATCTATCTATCTATCTATCTAATATAAAGGAGGCTGCACTTCAATGGTTAAGACGGCCTATTGGTATCTGAACAAAAATCTTTTTAACATTTATATTTTATTGTGTTTTTCTAATCTAGTTGAAATGTTAATATATACTGCAAGTCCATGTATGATATGCCATACGCTAAATAAATAAGTAAACAACCGCCCAATCAAGAAACTACCAGGAACACCTCCATCAACACTGATAGGACAAGCCACTAAGTATATAAAGAGAGAGCAAATTCCTCTCTCTTCTAGCACTGATGATGTTACCTAGTTGGGTCACTGAAACGTCTGCAAAGCAAAATCCCAGCTAAGAGAGCACCAGGACCCCTGAGAGTACAATGTTGTTGGATGATGGACCAAGTGGCCCTTAGCTCCGCTTTATTATTTTTATATAGATAACAATGATATGCGTGTGTGGTGTGCGTGCGTGGGTGTATGATAATCTATATAATTTATATTATGATTATCATTTATCTGCCCATGTCTTCGCTAGAGGTTTGAAGCCCCTTTTTTGCTTTCCCAGTCAGTCAATATGGTCTTGAGCAAGTGAAGCTGGAGGCGCCCAAGAGTTCCTTCCCTCCACTTTCCCCTTCCCCTCGCACTTTACATATCCCATAGTCACCGTGGCACAACTTAGAAGCATCTGCCCGCCGGCTCCCCGCCGTCCCTTGTTTCTTCATCCCTAAACCTCCCATTCCAGATCACCGCCGTCTGATTGCCTCGATGCTATGCTTTGCGACGTAAAACTGTGACGAAAGAAATAGACCTTTTTAATGGGATTTTAAAGTTATTATCCTCTATCTTTATTAGTAACGCCTTATTAATGTTAATAGGGCGAAGGGAAGCCCTTTTGCTGCGACGCGGGGACACAAAAACATCACCTAATATTACTGAGGTTTCATTAATAAATACTACACTTAAAACTCCATTTAAAAGCTTTATTTCTTTTTGCGGCTGCTCGGCTCACCTGCGGCAGTACGAGGCTTTTTTTCCTTCTTGCGGCAGCGTAGAGCCAAAGAGGACAGGAAGTGCCGACGATACTAAACGCAACGGACAAGAATATCGGCATAATAGGAATGTCCGATTCCAAATGAACTGGGGGGATGGCAAATTTGGACGGACGGGAGGTCGCCATGCCGAGAAGGTCTAGGACCGTGTTAATGCATGGTACGGAAAAACCGTGCCCTCCTGTGTTCAAAACGGGTATTGCGGCGCCGAAATAAATAAACCTTTTGATGGGATTTTAAGTTTATTATTCTCTATCTTATTAATTAACAGCCTTATTAAATTAATATGGGACCAGGGAGGCCCTTTTTGCGAGACCCTGGGGCAGAGTACAAGATAGACCTAATATAGTAATGTTTTATTTACAAAGAATAATAACTTAAAACGCCAGTTAAAAAGTTTATTTCTTTTTGGGGCGTGCTGTACCTGCTTGTCCCTTAGCGAGAGATGGCACGGCCTTCAAAAAGGCCTGTAATGATGAATTAAGGTTACTTTGATAGGTGCTAACTTTAAAGATAAACCTCACCAAACATACATAAATTTATTGCTATGGTTAATATTAAAATGAGTGAGATTAGATTTTACCTTCGCTGCTAGTTTGAAACTGACGCATTTATTAAAATGTTTTATGTCTACCTACATCACACTAATTTCTTGCTGCATCTTAGTTTCTAATCTTCCTAGTATGCCCAGTCGTGAATATAATTTCACTGGGTTGAAAAATAGACAGCTAGTCAATTGGGGTGGAAGGTGCCAGGCTAGAAATTGGGGGGTGGGGGCTGAGTTTTAGTACCACCTTAGGTATGAGAAACCAGCTTTGGGCCAATTCCTCTCCTAGTCAGCCTAAGTCTAACCCTAACCCTAGGGCTGTTGCTGCATGGCGAAAATAAGAGAAGGAAGGAGCATTAGATATATTTGCCGCCTTGAGTTATTTATAAAAAAAATAACAAAGGCTGCATTAAAAAAATACGCAAAAAGTCATCTGGGTCATCACTCCAAAACCAGCTTTGGGCCAGTCACTCTCTCTCGGCCCTAGGAAGGAAGCAACGGCAAACCATTTGTCTGAAATGGTATAGGGTTGCCTGCCTAAGCAGGGGGTTGGACTAGAAGACCTCCAAGGTCCCGTCCAACTCGGTTATTCTATTCTAACCGCAGCTGGGGGGAAAAACCTTGCCAAGAAAACCGCAGGGATTTGGTCAGGCAATGGCCAGGAGTCGAGACTAAGTGGAAAGCACCAAATAATATTAAGAATAACAGCAATAACTTGCTAAACGCCCGGCTCCCTCCGGTGATGTTACTAGAAGGGAGTGCGAACACAGGCAATTGAGTTCATCGGGCAACGCGTGTCGTGGGAACGCAACTCCTAGTACCCACGCCGCCCATGAAAAGGCGGCGTCGAGCGGCAGATTCGGGGAAGCTTCCCTGAAGCCCCCGCCTCACCTGGCCTTGATGCACAGGCAGCAGCGCCGCCGGCTCCACCTTTGCCTTCTCCTTGGCCGCGGGACAGCCTTCTCGGGGCGTCGCCGGGCTGTGACGCCATCAGAAGGCACGTCCCCTATTTCGGCAGAGAAGCGGAAAGGCACCATAGAGGTAGGAAAGGATAGCGGAGGGCAGACTGGGCTTTCCCCTCTTCAAACCGTCGCTCTTGGGAATCGCCATAGATATGTACACAGAGAGCTCGGGTGGAAATGGTAGAGCGGCCGGTAGAACCAAGACTTCCGAGTTTGCTGGAGCATATATGGAGGAAGACTTTGGATTGGAGTTAAGGACAGAAAAAAGACAATGCAGAAATCTGGATTGTATTGGGGGCGCCCTATATAAAAGCCCCCCGCAAAGGTGGAGTGTCACAGAGTATTGCACATCCATTCCCAGCCAGCAGGGGACAAGTTTAATCCCTGTAAGTCATGCCAGCGTTTCTCAACTTGCATTGTTGGTGGACTTCAGTCCCATAATTCCCCAGCCTGCATGCAGTTGTGCAGGTAACTAAATGGTTTCATCCTGGAAAGCAGTAACTGTTAAATTGGACTCCATGGTTGACCGAGTCACCACCTCCCATTTGTGACGTCCCCTAAAATTTGCTGCAACCCCCAAGTGATCGCAATAAATAAATACACAAAACGTATTTATTTCGCGTAATGTCACAGTACACTCCGAGATGTATCTTTCACTAGCCTCCACTAGTTTGTGGGACAAACTGCTTAGGTTTTACCAAATCAGCCAGCCATTAGTGATGCTCCAGTCAGAGCTGCAGAACTTCTTGATGAGAACGAAACGTCTTCAAAGAAAATCAATAACGTCCAGTTGCCTCCTGAAACATCTTTGGGACAATTTGACCCGCGATGCTGAGAATCCTCATAGAACAGTGCAGAGACCATGCGGATACTTAAGGCACTGGACTAGAAATCGGAAGACGGTCGGTTCTAGTCCCACCTTAGGCATGAAAGTCAACTGTGGTGACCTTGGGGTCAGTCCTTCTCTCTTGGTCCTAGTAACGAGGCAATGCCAAACCACCAGCTTCCCATCATAGCTATCTGCAATTGCATTGACGCACCACCGAATGTGTGCAGCTGGGGCCTGCGCACACCTGCAACATATCGTGTAGATCTATCTATCTATCTATCTATCTATCTATCTATCTATCTATCTATCTATCTATTATCTATCTATCTATTATCTATCTATCGATCTATCTATTATCGATCTATCTATTATCTATCTATCTATCTATCTATCGATCTATC